>CAUYRH010054947.1:0-37120 GCA_963574655.1 Perodicticus potto | reverse complement strand
ACTCAGTTCCAGCCCTGTCCCTGATTGATGTTGCTGCTGGAACAGAACAAGTTCGCAGAATTTATTTCTGTTAAGGCTATTTTCCCTGATCAGACTGGGGCTGCAAATGGGTCTGGCTCAGTCTGTGAGTTCCAGCCTTTTGTCTCAGCTTTCATCCCCTGAGGGCCAGGTTGGTCCAAAGATAGGCCAAGCATCCCCTCTGAGAGTATTCTAATCCCTGCACTCTGTCCCAGCCGGTACCGCCTCAGGCAAATCCTTCACGTGCCTTGGTTGCCAGTCCGCTCTGCTGGCACCGGAGAAGCCACCCACTTCCCCTGGCTTCCCAGAAGACTGGGAGTGTCTCCTCAAAACATTCCCCAGGTGTTCAGCTCTCCCGCTATTGTTCCTGGAGCTAGCTGCCACTTTTGCCTCAGGAGACCTTCCCCCCAGCCAGGTCTCCTCTCGGCTCACTCCCCTGTCACCACTCCTGAGCCGGAAAACCAGCACAGTTCAGCAACAATCTGTGCCCGTCCACACCCCTCAAGAAAATCTCCAAGAATCTGGACTCTGCAGAGAACAGGCCTCCAGACCTTGGGGTGAGAGTGGAGGGGAACACCAGGAACTCCGGCTTGCAGGTAGAGAGTATATACAGTTTTATGCCTGGCTGGAGAGCGCCATGGCACCCTAGAAGGGGAAGGAGGTCTGGTTTTTAGAAAGTCTCTTCCGTGGGGTAGAATGGGAGGACATCCGGACTCTGCTTGCTTTTTTGTATGGAGGTATGGCGTATACTGCGAACCTCCTTCATGGGGAAGGGCACTCCCGTCTGCTTGGTGATGTGCTCTGTACCTTTTTGTTTGTGTCCTCGGGGTCTCAGGTCTCCCCAGCAGGTTTGATGTGCGCTCTTCGACCTTCTCTGTTACTTGTATCTTGATAGATATATGTTTATTTGACCTATTAAACAAACTGCTGGAACCCTTCTTTGTCCTCAGTCCGTATCTGATCACTGACCTAGTCTTGTCCATTCTCCTTGCTACTAGCCACTAATTCAGCCGTGGCCTTGTCACAATACAGACAAATTCTTTAGTTCTTGAATTACTTCCCAATTACTTTGGAAGTGGCCCATTGATAAAGATTGACTTTTATCCTCTGATGTCTTCATATAGTTATGTAAAACCAGACAGAAAAGTGAGGAAAATTAGTATTTTTGATTTCTTGTTAATATTTTTGTTCTTGCTTTTGGTTTTAGGTTCAGAAGTGAAGGAGTTTTGCTCCAAAAATATCTTGGTCATCCTTGGCTTCTCCTGTGTCATAGCTGTGATAGCTTTGATTGCTGTGGGACTGACCCAAAACAAACCATTGTCAGAAAATGTTAAGGTAAATAAAATACTTTGTGTGTATGTAAGAAGGGGTCTGTGTGGGGTAAGAAAAGCAGGGTTATGGTAAACCAGAGCATACAGGTGGAGTTGAGGTTCTAGCAGCCTATGAAGAAGTCAATATCCATTGGATTATGGAAGTAAAATGGAAATGGATGCTCATTCTGGAAGAAAGAATGCCTTGACTCAGTTAGTGGTGGGAAGATAATTTCTTCTATGATTATTAACCAAAGTCATTAAATTAATACTCTAACAGAGATGAATGTTTTACTTACTTCATCTAAATCTGTTATACTTTGTCAATATTCTACTTTTTAGTACTATGTACTCCTATGTACTTCTTTTTTTTTTTTTTTTTTTTTTTTATACAGAGCCTCAAACTGTCACCCTGGATAGAGTGCGGTGACATCACAGCTCACAGCAACCTCCAATTCCTGGGCTTAAGTGAGTCTCTTGCCCCCACCTCCCAAGTAGCTGGGACTACAGGCGCCCACCACAACGCCCGGCCATTTTTTGGTTGTAGCCGTCATTGTTGTTTGGCGGGCTGGGGCTGGATTCAAACCCACCAGCTCAGTTGTACGTGGCTGGCACCTTGGCCTGTTGAGCCACAGGCGCCGAGCCTCCTATGTACTTCTTATTCATTTTTTATTATGTGTGAATTACAAACTTGTACTCTTCGTTCTGTTTGCTCCAATATTATCACTATGACCAAAATACTAAAATTTATTAGACAGCTCTATATAAACCACTTTAGAAGTTAGAAATTATAGAAAAGACATGTTTCTTATCTTCTAAAATATTAAAAGGTAACAAAATCAGGTGGCGCCTGTGCTCAGTGGGTAGGGTGCCAGCCCCATATACCAAAGTTGGTGGGTTCAAACCCAGCCCCGGCCAAATTGCAACAACAAAAAAATAGCTGGGCATTGTGGTGGGCGCCTGTGGTCCCAGCTACTTGAGAGGCTGAAGCAAGAGAATCGCCTAAGCCCAGGAGTTGGAGGTTGCTGTGCGCTATGTGACGCTGAGCCACTCTACCGAGGGCAAAAAAGTGAGACTCTGTCTCTACAAAAAAAAAAAAAAAGAAAAGTAACAAAATCAATAAAAGAGAACCAGAGAATACATACATGTGTCAAGTATAGTTATTTAAAATGAATTCATGGATGGGAAGATTTCCTATGAAATTTTTTTTTTTTTTTTGAGACAGAGCCTCAAGCTGTCACCCTGTATAGAGTGCCATGGCATCACAGCTCACAGCAACCTCCAATACCTGGGGTCAAGCGAGTCTCTTGCCTCTGCCTCCCAAGTAGCTGGGGCCACAGTCACCCACCACAATGCCCGGCCATTTTTTGGTTGCAGCCATCATTGTTGTTTGGCAGGCCCAGGCTGGATTCGAACCCGCCAGCTCAGGTGTACGTGGCTGGCACCTTAGCCCATTGCGCCACAGGCACCGAGCCATTTCCTATGAAATTTTTGCATTTGAAAAACTAGTTAATATTAAATCTCATTAACTTTCTGTGATATATTTCTGCTTTCTTTCCAATTCATCAAAGTAAAGTTTCAGACATGAATACCTCATAAATATCTTGTCATATGGTTATTATTTTATTATTTTATTTAATCTGTTGATTAAAAAGCATATAGTAAATATAAATTTATATTATAAATATCCCATTTTAAACTTTCACTGAAATAATAGTAAACAAATCTACATGGGCCCAGATGATACCAAAATGCTAATGAGCACATGCAAACATGTACATAGTGACAGATCCAGAAGTTGACTTGACCCCAGACCCTAGAATATACAGGGGATAGCAATTAAGTTCATAAACTTGCCAAATGTGCTTACATTGGCAGCACTATAAAAACAACTCAGTAAAGTTTCACAACCATAGTATATCAGTATCTCTCATTTGTGTTTGTATTGACAAGTGGCAGTGTCTTGCTGAGTGTATTCATTATTGTGTGTTTTTGTGTGCTGTCATGAGACTACTGGAGCTTTAATTAGAGCAAGGAACAAACGTTAAATTTCTTATTAAACTTGGCAAGAGTGGAAGTGAAATCAGGGACATGTTAGTTCAAGTTTATGGGGATAATGCCATCAGGAAAACAGCAGTATACAGATGGATTAAATGTTTTTGTGAAGGGAAAAAATCCTCACTGATGAAGAGAGGTCAGGGTAGCTAGTACCAATCAAAACTGAAAAAACATTACAAAAATGTGTTGAATTGTGCATCAGAATCATAAGCTGACTGTGAGAAGCACAGTAGATGAAGTAAACCTCGATAGGAAAATCTTAACTGAAAATCTTGGCCAATACTCATTTTTTTTTTTTTTAAAGAGACAGAGTCTTACTTTATTGCCCTGGGTAGAGTGTCGTGGTGTCACAGCTCACAGCAACTTCCAACTCTTGGGCTTAGGTGATTCTCTTGCCTCAGCCTCCTGAGTAGCTAGGACTAGAGGCACCTGCCACAATGCCTAGCTATTTTTTTGTTCGACCCTGCCACCCTCAGTATATGGGGCTGGTGCCCTACCCACTGAGCCACAGGCACCACTTAATACTCATGGTTTTTACATGACATCAATGCACCAACTCACACAGCACTGTCTGTGAGGGAGGTTTTAGTTAGTAAACAAATACCCTCTCTACTTACCTCACCTGATCTGGCCCCCAGTGGAAAATATTTTGATGACATTCAAGACATCAAGAGTAATATGATGATAACTTTAATGGTCATTCCAGAAAGAGTTCCAAAATTGCTCTGAAGGGTGGACTAGGCACTAGTGTCAGTGAATGGTTTCCCAAGGGGAGTACTTCAAAGGTGACAATGGTGATATTCAGCAGTGAGGTATGTAGCACTTATTCTAGGATGAGTTTGCAAATTTAATTGTCAGACTTCATTTAATTCTCAGAATAGTCAACAGACTATTCTGTTGTATTTGAAGATAGTGGACTGTGAGCCTGGAAAGATGCATGTAAATGCCAGGCCTCTAAAATTTTTGCCACCCACTCAAATCATTTGCTGTACAGTGGAGGCATGGGTGGTATCCTTTTATTTAGTTCAACTCAATGGGGTTGTATACAGCAGCTCCTTTGTCAGAACAGAGGCTAATTCTATCTTATTGCCAGTGGTCTCTTGCTTGCCTTTTAATATTGAGTGATGTTGGTTCTTTTGGCAAAACTTCACTCATAGCTGACATCTTAGTTCTGCTATTTGTTTACCAGCTCCAAAAATACATGAGTCCTTCTTGATTTGACCTTTATACATGTTCAGTATTGCATCATGGGAGAGAGTGACTGCCTAGGAGGCCAAACCCTAGATACACTTGAGCTCTGAGTTACCAGTGAACTCTTGTGGTTATTAGCAATGGTCTTCTTCAAGTCTATTATGCCTCTGTATTATATTGGCCTTACAAATGGAATAAGCTTTTAGCATTTTTTGTTTGTTTTTGTTTTTTAAAGACAGAGTCTTGCTCTGTAGCACCAACTAGAGTGCAATGGCATTATCACTGCAACCTCAAGCTTTTGAACCTCCCAAGGAGCTGAGACTACAGGCATGTGCCACCATACCTGGCTAATTTTTTCTATTTTTAGTAGAGATGGTGTCTCACTCTTGCTCAGGTTGGTTTCAAACTCCTGAACTCAAGCAGTCCTCTCACATTGCCCTCTCAGAGTGCTAAGATTACAAGTGTGAGACACTCAGCCTGGCTAGTCTTTGGCATTCTTTAAATGAAAAGTATGAGTATTTCAAGAGTAGGCACTAGCTTCTGAAGTAAATCTTTATAATAATATCTTAATTTATTTTACACAAAGATAATTTTAAATATGCCATTTGTTGAAGTTATATACAAATTTTAATAAGATCCCTGGCGTATATGGGCCTAAAATATTATGGGAACTTGTCTTCTGTCATGGCTTTAAGCTGTGCTATCCAATTTGATAGCCACTAGCAAAATGCTGCTTTTTGTTTATAATTAAATAAAATTAAAAATTTTAATTTTTAATTTGTATTCCTCAGCTGCACTAGACATATTTCAGATGCTCAGTAGCCACACGTGGCTGATCACTACTATATTGGACAATGCAAACACAGATCATTTCAGTTGCTGCAGAAAGTTCTATTTGGCACTTAACTCTGAAATCATTTAAAACTAAGTTAAATGAATAAGGTATTTGATAAAATATTTTTATAAAAATCTAGGATAAGGATAAAAAAATGAGAATTCTTTTTCTTACATAGTTTATAAACTATAATAGGACCAGGATCATCCTAAATATCATAGGCTACTAAATTATTTTGTGTAGTTTGTTGGAATAAATATATTTGCTTCCAAAAATGACCATTTAAAAGATAATACCTATTTGAATATTTGTATCTGGTATAAAATTTGTTTTAGAAACACATAATAACATTACTTTGTGACCATACCTCATTCAGCAGTTTTTCATTAATTTTTTAGAAATTTATGCATCATCAAGTATTCATTAAGCATCTGGGCTACCTAATTTGGTTGAGGTTACTGTCAGGGGTAGGAAACACAATAAATGAATAATATAAATTATTAATTATAATTGTGATAAAGTGCCACCAAATGAAAGTTTAGGGGCCAGGCAAGCCTTATTTGAAATAATGACATTAATAATAATATCTGAAGGATAATTAGAAGTTAGCTGGGTAAAGAGTATTCCAGGTTGAAGGAAAGTAAGTACATGAGTCTGGAAAAAGGCAGTAGTTAGACACCTCCTGGAAACTAGTTGGAGAACAGGAACAGGCTGTATGTTAGGTAGAGATCGTGAGGTAGGTGGTGCAGGCAGAGTCCTGCAAGATAGGCTGGGAATTTAAGTTTTAATCCTAAGAGTAATGGGAAGTTAGTGACATGATCAGATTTGTGCTTTGCAAAGATTACTGTGGCTTCAATGAATTAGAGAGGTGTAAGAGCAGATGTAGGAAGTATAGGAGCAAGAGGCTCCAACAGAAGTTTAGAAGGAGGGTAATGTTTTGAGTTCAGTTTTTTAAGAATTTTTTTGAATATTGGACATCCAAAAGGAAAGCAGCTAGGTAGTCTATATGGACCTCTCTTTTCTGAGCAGGTATCTACTGCACTGCCCAATAGAATATAATACAATTAAAATAGCAACTCAAAGTAATTATTAAAAAAAAATAAAAAGGAATATAATGCAAGCCACATGTTAAATTTTCCAAGAGCCACATTTTAAAAAGTAGAAGGAAAGAAGTAAACTTAATTGTAATAGTGTGTAACCCAATATTTCACACATTTCATTAATATTACTAACCGAAATATTTCAACATTTCATTAATATAAAGAATTGTTAGTGAGATTTTACATTCTTTTTTCATACTGTCTTGAAATTCCATTGTCATTTTAAACCTATAGCATAATTTGAGATGAGTCACATTTCAAGTGCTCAATAGCCAGGTAATGGTTACCTACAAGAAAGCACAGATGAAAGATATCTCTGATGGCATTGATGTACTAAAGCCTTAGAAATGTATGAGGACATCTAGGAAGGGGGTATAAAGTGAGAAGAGGGTCAAGGACTGTCCTGAGGAGCTCTGTCATTTAAAGGGTGAATAGTGATGGAATTCCTCCTTGAGCATAATGACAACATTGCTTTGTATGATGCTTTATAATTATTAATAATTTCCACACACATTTCCATTCTTCCCCCATGAGTGCTATGAGGAATGAAAGGTTATTCTCATTTTGTAGATAATAAAATCAGAGTCTTAGAAGTTCTCTTGTCCAAAGAGGAGGTGGAACTAAAACTAGAACCCGGTTTTCTGACAGAATGATTAATGTTCTTTCCATTTGTCTTAGTGAGCTTTTGCAGACAACACATCCTAATAACAGGAATTGCATGCAGGATGCTTATTTTGTGGAGTGATCCCCAGGAAACTGGGAAGAAGGAAAATCCACCCCAAGAGGGAGCTGGGACCAAATCACTACATTGGGTGACTGAGACTTTATCCTGCCAGGGACCCTCTAAAGGACTGTGGAGAATGCACTTCAGAATTGTCTGCCCTGGGGACTTATCCTCTGGTTTTAAACCCTGTCAGTAAAGGGTTGCCCCCATTGGGTGTTAAATCCCTGGAACTTCCAGGTTTGCACATGTATCCATGTGTCAGAGGGGCTATGTGGTTCCCATAGGTAGCTAGTTGGCAGCACAAGAGAATCTTCTGGGGAGAAATAGAGAGATAATGAGATACAGCTGGGCTAGAGTAAAAACTTATCCAAGAAGATGTGAAGGGACGACAGAGGTACCTGAAGTATTACTGCACTTAATTGCTTTTTATGGAAGTGATGGTTGTTTGTACAAAAAAATTTCAATACAACAAAATACAAAGATAGGAAGACAGTGATATGGAAGCTCAGAGAAAGAAGCCACCAACTGTGCCTGATCACATAAAGACTTCACTAAGAAAGTAGTCTTGGAGCCAAGTCTCAAGGGACAGTGCTATGGTTTAAAGGTTTGTCCCTTGCAAAACTCATGTTGAAACTTAATCCCCAATGTATTAATAACAATGTTAATAGGTAGCACCTTCAAGAGATGATTGGGTAGGCCAGGTATGGTGGCTAATGCCTATAATCCTAGTGCTCTGGGAGGCCAAGGTGGGTGGATTGCCTGAGCTGGGCATTGTGGTGGGCTCCTATAGTCCCAGCTGCTTGAGAGGCTGAGAGCAAGAGAATCACTAAAGGAAGAAAAGAAAAAAAAGAAAATTAAAAAAAACTTCAAACTAAGACAATTGAAAGCCAGTTGAAAGCAAAATTAAAAAAAAAAAAGATGATTGGGTTCTGAGGGCTCTGTCCTCATTCATGGATTAATAGGTTATCATGGGTATGGGATATTATCATAAAAGTTGGTCTATCATAAAGGCCGGTTTGCCTCTCAGTATGCCCCCCTTGCCCTGTGATACCCTGCACTACCTCAATCTGCATAGATTTCTACTAGAAAGAAGACCTCACAAGATGTCAACCCTTGATTTTGGAATTCCTAGCCTCCAGAATTACAAGAAATAAATTTCTCCTTAAAAAAATAAATTACGCAGATCAGGTATTCATTTATAACGACGGAAAATGAACTAAGACAAACAAGGAATTTTCCAGAAGGTGAGATAGGACACATTCCTATCACACTTTATATTAAAGAGTGGCGACTTGAATTTGCACGTGATCCCTAGGGAATCAGCAGCCATTATTATGGCTAGAATGATGAATATGGAGGCAGGAAGAAGCAGTGGGAGAAGAAGTCCAAGTCCTGAGCTTAATATGCGTGGCTCAAAAGTGGGCAACTCATCCATTGAACTGCAGTGGTGCTAAAGGTTGTTTTCATATTAAAAGTACCTAGGGAGCTTTATAAAATACTGATGTCTGAGTTCTGGTTCCCAAATAGTAGGATACAGGCAAACTGGCTTCACTCCTCCCAACAGAGAACTATAAACAAATATGTAGTGCCAAGATTATCAACAGAGATATTCCAGGGTTCAAATATGAAGATAAACCAGTTCCTGGGGCCACAAAGAAGTGAAAAAATTCCAAGCAGATGATAAAAGAATCAGAATTCTACATCCACTATGCCCTTTCCCCATTCTACTGGCACTAAGAGCATGGACAATCCCCTCCAACTCACTGTTTCTATACTGGAAAAAGTGAGATTGAGGTGTCCAACCAGCATTCTCACCATCTTGGGTACCGTTGCAGGAGACCTCTCTGTGCCTTAACCCACAGGATGCCTTAGGAGTACCTGAAGGGAGAAATATCTCTGAAAACAGGCAGAGACAAAGGGGGTGGTGGTGGTGAGATTACTATCCCCAGCCTGAGAAACTCTGTTGTGTAACTCTACCAGAGGGGATGCCAGATTTGAGTGGCTGTTCAGCAGCCTCATGCTAAAGGAGGAGGTTCATGTCACTGATCTCCTGGGCATGGGCCCCTCTCCAGCCTTCCCACATTGCCAGCATATTGTGACCTCCCCCATTTGGAAAGAGCAGAGAGTTCTGATTACAGCCAAGGTGAATGTGGGCTTGAGGTGCTACTTAGAGCCAAAAAGAAGGCAATGGCCTGGCAGTAAAGAAACTTATAAGCAAATATATCCAATTAAAATCAAAACAAGCCAGACAGAGAAGGCTGGAATAAATAATTTATTCTTCAATGCAAAGAACTATCCATACATCTATGAGAAATAACAGCAAACAAGGAAGCATGATCTCCCCAAATCACCAAATAAGGAACCAGTAATTGACCCTATCTAGATAGCGACATAAGAGCTCTCTGACCAAGGATTACAACCTGGTAGATTTAAGGGAACTCAGTGATCTCCAAGATAACACAGAAAAGCAGTTCAGAAATTCATGAGAGAAATTTAATAAAGAGATTGAAATAATTTAAAAAATCAAATAAATCTTGGAACTGAGAAATACATTTGCTGAACTGAAAAACTCATTAGTAATTCTCAGCAGCAGAACTGATTAAGCAGAGGAAACAACCAGTGAGTGCAAAGACAGGCTATTTAAAAATATGCAGTGAGAAGAGAAGAAAACAATGAAAAGCAACAAAGATTGCCTATAAGATAAATAAAATTACCTCAGAAGAGCAAATCTAAGAATTATTGGTATCCAAAAGGGAGTTGAGCAAGAGCAAGGGGTACAAAGCTTATTCAAAGAAATAATGACAGAAAACTTTTCAAAATTTGAGAAAGATATAAATATCTAAGTACAGGAAGGTCAGAGACATGAAACAGATTTAACCCAAATAAGACTACCCTCAAGTCATATGACAATTAAAACTTTCAAAGGTCAAGGACAAAGAAAGAATTCTAAAAGCAAGAGAAAAGAAGCAAATAACATATAAAGGAACTCCAATTAGTCTGGCAGCAGACATCTCAATGGAAATAATACATTCCAGGAGAGAATAGAATGACATTTTCAAATGATAACAAAAAAAAAAAAAATTAAAAAATTGCCATCCTAAAATAATGTATTTATCAAAGTTTTTTTTTTTTGAGACAAGAATCTCACTATGTTGCCGTTGGTAGAGTGCTATGGCATCACAGCTCACAGCAACCTCAGATTCTTGGGCATAGTGATTCTCTTGCCTTAGCCTCCTGAGTAGCTGGGACTACAGGAACCTGCCACAATACCTGGCTGTTTTTTAGAGATGGTGTCTGAAAATTGTGAACTCAGGTGATCCTCTCCCTTCAGCCTCCCAGAGTGCTGGGATTACAGGTGTGAGCCACCAAACCCAGCCAACAAAGTTGTTCTTTAAATATGAAGGAGAGAGGAAGTCTTTCCCAGGCTAAGGTGAGAGAATTCACCACCACCAGACCTGTCTTACAAAAAATGTCAAAGGTAGTTCTTCAGTCTGGAAGAGAAAAACACTAATGTGCAAAAAACAAAGAAACAAAACATTTGAAAGTATAAAACCCATTTGATCCTGCAATCCCATTACTGGGCATCTATCCAGAAGAAAAAAAACTTTTTATTATAAAGACACTTATACTAGGCTGTTTATTGCAGCCCAATTTACAATTGCTAAAATGTGGAGACAGCCTAAATGTCCTTCAACCCAGGAATGGATAGGTAAGCTATGGTATATGTATACCATGGAATATTACTCAGCCATCAAAAACAGTGGAGACTTTGCAGCATTTATACTAACTTGAATGGAGGTGGAAAACACATTATTCTTAGTGAAACATCACAGGAATGGAGAAGCATGAATCCTATGTATTCAACTTTGATTTGAGGACAATTAGTGACAATTAATGACACAGTGGGGCATAGGGGAAGGAGAGAGCAGACAGAGAGAGAAGGAGGGAGGGGGTGAGGGAAAGAAAACAAAAAAAAGGAAAGAAAATAGTGACTAATTCTCTATTAGAGAGGATAAAGATAAAGGATACATTTAAAAGGATACATTCTAAGATATCTGTACCAGATTGTTTATTGCAGCCCAATTCATAATTGCTTAGTCATGGAAGAAGCCCAAGAGCCCAGCAATACACGAATGGATTAATAAACTTTGGTACATGTATACCATGGAATATTATGCAGCCTTAAAGAAGGATGGTGACTTTTCCTCTTTCATATTTACATGGATGGAGCTGGAACATGTTCTCCTTAGCAAAGTATCTCTAGAATTGAAGAAAAAGTATCCAATGTATACACCCCTAATATGAAGCAAATTTATATCTTTCAAGCGAAGGCTTCAAACCACTTATTGCACAATAAGATGGGGAACAGGGTGAGGGAGGGAAGGGGAGGGAGAGGATGGGGGAGAGAGGATAAAGGGTGAGATCACACTTGTGGTGCATATGTGAAGAGTCAGGAGAAAACTTCTAAATACGGATCAAAATTGTTTTCACATAGTAAATGAGAAAATATCATGAATGTTATATTAATCAGGTTGATAAAAATATCTCCGATTGTATGTGAAGCCTGCACGCTGTACTCCATGACTGAATTATTGTACACAGCTATGACTCAATAAAAAATAATTTAAAAAAATTAATAAAACAAGCCCCAACTGATGTGAACAATATGATATCTTCCTGAACTATAGTTGGAGATTTAAACATCCCTTTGGCAGTACAGGACAAATCCTTCAAGGGAAAACTAAACAAAGGAATAATTAATTTAAACATGACCTAGAACAAATAGACTTAACAAACATATACAGAACTTTTCATCCTAACAAAACTGAATACACATTCATCTGATCAGCCCACAGATCATCCTCCAAAATGGATCGTATCTTAGGACACAAGTCTAATCTCAAGAAGTTCAAAAGAATAGAAATTATTCCCTGTATATTTTCAAACCATCTCAGAATAAAAGCTGAGCTCAACAGCAACAGAAATATTCATACTCAAAAAAAAGTCATGGAAACTAAACCTTGTGCTGAATGACAGCTGGGCCAAAGATGAGATTAAGAAGGAAATCATTATATTGCTGGAATAAAATGATAATGAAGCCACAAATTATCAAAACCTGTGAGATATTGCAAAGGCAGTCCTAAGAGGAAAATTTATAGCATTAGATGCTTTTCTCAAAAAAAAAAAAAAAAAAAAAAAAGAGGAAGAGAGCAAGTCAAAAACCTAATGAATCATCTCAAGTAACAATTGAAGAACAATTCAATCCCAAACCCAGCAGAAGAGAAAAAATAACTAAAATCAGAGCAGAAGTAAATTAAATCAAGAACATAACAATCATTAAGAAGATCAGCAAAACATAAAGTTGGTTCTTTGAAAAGATTAATAACATTAATAAACTGTTAGACAAACTAACCAGAAACAGAAAAGTAAGATCTCTAATAACTTCACTCAGAAACAATAAAGGGGAAAAACAACAGATTCCACAGAAATACAAAATATCCTCAACAATTACTACAAAAACTCTATGCCCAGAAATATGAAAATGTAGAGGAAATGCACCAATACCTAGAAGCACTTCACCTTCCTAGACTCATCCAGAAAGAATTAGAAATTTTCAATAGACCTATACCAAACACTAAAATATCATCAACTATACAATATCTTCCAACAAATAAAAGCCCTGGGCCAGATGGTTTCATACCAGGATTCTATCAAACCCTCAAATAGGAAGTAGTTCCTATATTGAATAATCTATTCCACAACATAGAAAAAGAAGGGATCCTCCCCATCACATTCTACAAAGCAAATAACACCCAGATCCAAAAACCAGAAAAAGACCCAACAAAAAAAGAAAACTATAGACTAATATCATTAATGAATATCAGTGCAAAAATATTCAATATCTTAGCAAGCAGAACACAGAGACAGATTTAAAAAGTTACATGCCATGATCAAGTTGGTTTTATCCCAGTGATGCAAGATTGGTTCAACGTACATAAATCCACATATGTAAATCACCACATAAATAAAATAAAAAACAAAGACCATATGATTCTCTCATTTCATGCAGGAAAGGCTTTTGAAAAATATCCAGCATCCCTTTCTTGGTGAGAACAGATAAGAAAATAGGCTTATGTGTGATATTTCTGAAACTGATAGAGGCCATCTATGACAAACCAACAACCAATATCATATTGAATCGAGTAAAACTGAAAGCATTTACACTCAGAACTGGAACTAGAGAAGGATGCCCATTCTTGCCACTGCTATTCAACGTAGTGCTAGAAGTCCTAGTCTTTGCAATTAGGCAAGAGAAGGAGATCAAGGGTATTTCAATGGGAACAGAGGGGCTCAAACTCTTGCTACTTGTAGATGATATGATCTTATATCTAAAAACCCCCAAGGACTCAACTACAAAGCTTTTAGAAGTGATCAAGGAATATAATTGCATCTCAGAATACAAAATCAATGTCCACAAATCAGTAGCCTTCATATATGCCAATAATAGTCAAGCTGAGAATAAAATCAAAGATTCTATCCCTTTTACAGTAGTTCCAAAGAAGATGGAGCAATATATCTAACAAAGGATGCGAAGGATCTCTGTAAACAGAACTATGAAATTCTGAGAAAAGTAATCCAGAAGACATTAAAAAATGGAAGAACATACCATTCTCGTGGTTAGGAAGAATCAGCATTGTTAAAATGTCCATACTTTCCAAAGCGATCTACAGATTTAATGCAATCCCCATAGAAGCACCAATGTCATATTTGAAAGAACTTGAAAAATAGTACTTCACTTTATATGGAACCAGAAAAAATCCTGAAAGAGCCAATACAATCCTTAGAAATAAAAATAAATCTGGAAGCATCACATTACCAGACTTCACAATATACTACAAGTCTGTAGTGAACAAAACCACATGGTATTGGCACAAAAATGGAGACATATATCTATAGAATACAATAGAGAATCTAGAAATGAACCCAGCCACGTATTTGATCTTTGATGAGCCTAACAAAAGCAGGCACTGGGGAAAAGAATTCTTAGTTAATAAGTTGTGCTAGAAGAACTGGTTGCTATGTGTAGAAGACTGAAACTGGACCCACACGTCTTACCATTGACAAAAATTGATTCTTGCTGTATTAAAGATTTAAATTTCAGACACAAAACAGGCTGGGCATGGTGGATCACGCCTGTAATCCTAGCACTCTGAGAGGCCAAGGTAGGTGGATCACTTGAGCTCGTGAGTTTGAGACTAGCCTGAGCAAGAATGAGACCCTGTCTCTACTGAAAAGGAAAATCTGAGGCAAGAGGATTTCCTGAGCCCAACATTAATGTTGCTGTGAGTTATTACTCCACGCACTCTACCCTGGGTGACAAATTGAGACTCTGTCTAAAAAAAAAAAAAAAAAAAAAAAAAAAAAAAAAGATATAAAAGAATATACATTCAGAAGAGAGTGTGGGGAAAACGCTTGAAAATACTGGCCTGAGAAAATATTTTATGAGGAAGATGACCCCCCCGCCGCAATTGTAGCAATAGAAAAAATAAATAACTTGAGATTTGATCAAGCTAAAAAGCTTCTGCACGAACAAGGGTAACACAACTAAAGCAAACAGACAGCCTTCAGGATGGGAGAAGATTTTTGCATGTTATGAATATGATAAAGGCCTGATAACTAGGATCTACAGAGAACTCAAATTAGTCAACAAGAAAAGAGCAAACAATGGCATTTCTAAGTGGGCAACAGACTTGAACAGAAACTTCTCTAAAGATGACAGATGGATAGCCAACAAACACATGAAAATGTGCTTATGGTCTTTAATCATCAGAGACATGCAAATCAAAACCACTCTGAGACATGACCTCACTCCAGTAAGATTAGCTCACATCACAAAGTCCCAAATCTATGGATGCTGACATGGATATGGAGAGAGGGAACACTTTTACCTTAGTGGTGGGGTTGCAAACTAATATAATCTCGATGGATAGAGGTATGGAGAATCCTCAAGGAACTAAAAGTCAACCTTCCATTTGATCCTGCAATCCCATTACTAGGTACTCACCCAGAAGAACAAAATTCATTTTACCACAAAGACATTTGCACCAAAATGTTTATTGCAACTCAATTCATAATTGCCAAGTCATGGAAGCAACCAAAATGTGCATCAACTCATGAATTGATTAACTAACTGTGGCATATGTATACCATGGAATACTATTCAGCTATAAAAATGATGGAGACTTTATATCTTTTATGTTTACCTAGATGGAGTTGAAACACATTTTTCTTAGTAAAGTATCTGAAGAAAGGAAAAATAATATCCAATGTACTTAGTACTAATAATGTAACCAATATGTAAACAATTACATGCCCATATGAACAATAAAATACAGATATAGTTTAGCAAGAGGAGTGGGAAGAAGGCAAAGGGAAGAGACAAGGGGATGGGGGGAGGATAGTTGGCAGTATCTCACCTAATGTGCACACTGCAAAGATGTTCAGCACGCCCCCCTGGGTGAAGGGCTCTTCTACAACTTGAACTTTACTTTGGAAGTGAGAAAAATGTAACCTAAGAATTTGTACTCTTATGTTAATTTTAAATAAATAAATAACATCTTTGGCAAAAAATTAAAAAAAATGCATTTTTTTTTTTTTTACTTTCTCTTTCTCTTATGTCTAAGGTAGTTAAATAACTAACTACAATGCAAAAGCACTGAGATGAAGTCAGTTGGGGGCAGAAGTACTTGGAGATAACTTGAAAACTCTGAATGGCATTAAAATCAGCAGGTCCTAATGATTGGTGACTAAGGATTCTAAAGGCAATGGTGCATGTTATTGCAAACCTCTTTGCTGCTATTTTGAGGAAGCTGCTCAGAACCGAAGACACGCCAGAAGTCTGGAATAGAGCTCAATGCCCAATTTTACTAAAAGGATGATCCTAGAAAATTGTAGACCTGTTAGCATAACATTAGTACCTGGGATGATAGTGAAAATGTCATTATGCTTTCAGTTTGAAAATGCCTACAGGGGCACAAAGTGCTGAATAATGAGCAACATGGCTTCCCAAAGAACAAAGAACGTCAGTACATTTTATCTTCCTTTCTACCAAAGTAGTATCATTTACAGAGAGGGAGGAAAGAATCATTATATGCCTGCAAACACCATTTTAATGTTTCCATTATACTAAGTCTTAATTTTCCCGACATTTTTCTCTGTCTTCATAGTAAGTAGTTAAAAAGTTATTTCAGAGACTCTGGAGGCAATTTTGCTGCTCTCCTAAACAAATTATTAATATTTAATACTTCATTCTTTTGGCTTAAGACTCGTTGACATTACTAACAAGCTGTGTGCTTTTGAGAAAGTTACTAAATTTTCTGGGTCTGTTTTCAATTCTGTAAAAGTTGAAGTTCTCTTCCAGACCTCTGGATCTATTACAGAAAATATGTAGCACATTCAAAATGAGATTCTAAGATGATTCAGTATATATAAGAAGTTTATTCAAGGAATATATATGGCCATTCAAATAGTGTGACACAAACACAAATAAATGGAAGCAAAAATTATGATAGAAAATGGTTTGAGATGTAGATGATGATGATGAGATGAATAATAATAGCTAATGTGGATATAGCGCTATATGTTGAAAATTAATCAGAGTTTTACATATTGACATTAAAAAGACAAAAGGAAAAGAAAATTCCTTAAGAGTAAAGAATGTATACCCAACAGGATTTAAGAATATGATGATTGAACATAATGATGGAAGTAAGCAAAATCCATTAAGTAATTCCCTGTGTATACTTGACATGACAAAATCTTTCCTGTGAAATCACATTTACTTTAGGATTCCATAGTTAGAAAAGAACCTAGGTGTTATACAGTTGTTTTAGCAGAGTGGAACTAAAAGGGATTAAAGACATATGAGAGGCTAAAAAGAAATTTAAAGCACCTTTTTCCTTTGGGGGAGGAGAGAGAGAATAAAAGAGGTACAATGTTGACTAGTTAAGTGACCAAATTGATGTAGTAAATATGTGACTAATATATCCTATCAATTACAGCTTGCAACTGTGATGTACACGGCCATCTCTCTTTCAACATGGAGTTTATATTTTTACTAGGAAGGCTGATATGATATAGTCATGCTAAGGAAAAGAAGTCTTTATAAGATGTTTTATTACCCAATGTCAAAATAAGGAGTTCAGACAAGAAATGAAATCAGTATATAGAGAAGAGAGAAATAAAGGTGGGCAAGCCACACATATTTTTCCTAAAGTTTGGATTTCCCTTGCTCTCTGCTCCCATCACCTGGCTAATCTCAAGTTTCTTCATTACTAGAACCTCTGGAAAGCTTTCTCTGAACTGTGGCCTCTCCAGCCCCCACCACAGTGCACATACCTTATATACAACTGGCTTAGGTGCCCATGCTATACAGCTCAGTGTCTTGCCTATAACTCAGTCCTTCTCGCTCTCTATTGCAATTGCCTACTTACTTATCTGTGTCCCTCAATAAAAAGTGAGTTCCTTGAAAGCAGGCAGCAATCTTCATTTATTGTTCTCTCTCTCACATCTACTACATGGCTTATATATTAGGAAGTTAATTAATATGTGAAGAACAAAGGGGAAAAGTGAATGAAGGATATGTTCCATCCTTGTAACACGATAACAATAGTTGTCAACAAACTTCTCTCAAAATCCACAACTGACAGGTGGGACTAATGAGTCTATAATTTTGTCGTGACAAACTTATGAGATAATTTATGTATATTCCAATCTCTTCAGGTATAACTCTTACCTCTCTTTGGTTCCCACTGTATGCTACAGTCACAAAGAGATTGTTGTGGCTCTCTTAAATGTGCTTTGTTCCCCCCTAATCTTTGAGGCTTTTTTGCTCATAGTTCCAGAATAAACTCTTCTTCCTTTCTCACTGCTTCCAGCTGGTCCTGTCTCTGCCACCTCCTTCATCTGGCTAGCTCTGACTTACATAGTCTTTCAGTTCACCACTCTGGGAAAGCCTTTTCCTGACAATGTACTCTCCAATCTTTACCGTAGTTTGATTTTGGTTTCCCTCATCTATTTTCCAAATCATACGGTACTCACCTCTTAATGAATTCTTCTATGAATTCCTTGAGATTACTTGTTCATTGTTTTATAAGCAATGCTTAGCAAAGGATATTTTTTTATTTTTGGAGACAGAGTCCAATTTGGTCACCCCCAGTAGAGTGTCCTGGCATTCTAGCTTACAGCTTGGGCTCAAGTGATTCTCTTGCCTCAGCTTCCCAAGTACCTGGGACTACAGGTGCCTGCCACAACTCCCAGCTTTTCTTAGAGATGGGGTCTTGCTCTGGCTCAGGTTGGTCTCGAACTCCTGAGCTCAAGCAATCCACCCACCTCGGCCTCCCAAAGTACTACGATTGCAGGCCTGAGCCACCACACCCAGCCTTAGTGAAGGATTTGGCACCAAAATAGTTCACCATACATATTAGGAGATAAAATGATTGAATGGACTTGGAAGGTTTCATGAAGAAGTTAAATATAGCTAAAAAATATTGATGTCTTGCTATATGCAAGAATACATAACTCGTAAAATCATCTCAAAGACATTATAAAATAAGTGAATGTTGTTACCCCAACTGTGCAAATAAGGAAATGGGGATCAGAAATCTAAGAAATTTGTCCAAGGTTGTACACAATTGTCAAGTGACAAAATGCTGTATAGCTGAGTGTTGTGGTGAGTGCCTGTAGTCTCAGCTACTCAGAAGGCTGAGGCAGGAGAACTGCTTGAGCCCACTGAGCTATGATGCCATGGCACTCTACTGGGGACAACAAAGTGAGAGTGTGTCAAAAAAAAAAAGAAAGAAGGAAAAGAAAGGAAGGGAAGGGAAGGGAAGGGGAGAAAGAAAGAAGGAGAAAGAGAGCGGGGGGAGGGGGAGAGAGAGATAGAAGGGAATAAAAGGAAGAAAAGAAAGGAAAGAAAAGAGGAAGAAAATGCTGTGAAGTGCTACTACCCTGTTTTGTCTTTCTACTTAGAATCTTTGATGGTCCATGGAAGATGGATTAGACTGGGAATGAGAGAATCAAGAAAAGTGCTGCAGATGGGCAGACATGGGCTGAAGAACATGACATCCAAAAACAAAAGCCAATTAAGAGAATGATCCATATTGTTTGGAATATTTATATTGGAAAGTAGAGGGAGACAAACTTGGATAGGTAAATAGGTATGTCATAGATAGTGTTACCCACCTAAGATTGGGGGTTCATATGCTTGGCAGATGTTGACCCAATAGGCAAAAGCCAAGTAGGTTGCAACAGGGGAGTTTTATCATTTGGCACAAATGAGGGAAGCACCAGAGATAGTTCCCAAAGCAGTGTCTCCCCAAAGGTGGGATTGTAGTGGGTTTTATATGTCTCAAGTAAATGAGGTGGGCTTATTTGGAGGTGCAGGAATGTTTGGGACAGTCTTAGCAGTTCACATAAGCTCACGTATCTTTATAAATTGCATGTTATCAAAATAGCAAAATAAGCTCCTCCCGGGGTGGAGACTTTAGTATTGTCATAAGGGGAAAACTCCATCTAGCCCCTCTTGAGTTAGTCCACTTTGCACAAAACCAAGTATTTCTGGTTCCTCATGTCTTCAGTTAGATTGGTTGTGGTTAGAGCTTTCTGGAGCATCAGTTCTGCAAAAGCTTGTTAGGCAATGTTAGCAAGCAAATCTAAACATGGGACCCTTAACTCTTACTTACCCTAAGTTATCGAGTCAAAAATTCCCCTGTGAGATATTTTACTCCTCATTCTTAAAGGAATAAGGGCGAACTTCATTTTTTTCTGTAACTTCTTTAAGCTGATTGGGGCCATAAGCTTTAAGGGGATTAGAGGAGTGAACTAAGTAAGTTCTTAGGTCTCCAGAGTATGAGCTTAATGGCTGGTTCTATTGCATGACTGTCATTTGTAACTTAAACTGTTCTAATCTAGAGCTAATGAATTTAACAAGCAAATTAAAAATGCAGGGACCAAACAAAAGTAATAGGAGTCCTAGCATTAGTGGTGCTATTAAGGACAAAAAAACGATGTTAGGCTTGGTATGATTTTTTTGGTCTGCTAGACAGAGGCCGAAGAGTGTCCTTGTTACCTTAAAGAGTGTAACCGTGAAGCTTAAGCATAGGTTTAATTTTTGTTTTTGTTTTTGTTTTTGTTTTTGTTTAGAAACAGAATATCACTGTCTGCCTTACTTTTTTATCTTTTTTTTTTTTTTTATTAAATCATGGTTGTGTTTTTTTTATTAAATCATGGTTGTGTACATAAATGCAATCATGGGGTACAATGTGTTGGTTTTATATACAATTTGAAATATTTTCATCAAACTGGTTGACATAGCATTCATGGCATTCTTGTATTTATTATGTAAAGACATTTATATTCCACATTTAGTAGGTTTCACCTGTTAATCTCAAATTCTCCTGAGTTATTTACTCAGGTTTAACAAGAAGAATTGGTAACAGCACCTACCCTCCCTTGCCCTACCAGAAAGCAGTCCAGTACTATGCGATTATCTAGTACATTAGTCAGTGAATTTAAAGAGATCTGCCTGTTTTGGAGAGCCTTTCCAGTATTAGTTACCAAGGATTTAAGAACCAGGTTAGGTTTTTTAATGTGGCCTTGTGGTATGCAACGCTCCCCTCCCCAGGGGCTGCTAAGCCTATGGTGGTTCCAATGTCTGTCAAAATCAGTCTATTGCCTGTCTTTGGTCTATTATGTTGGCAAGTTAGGTTGTAGGCAGTTACTTTTATGGGGCCTATAAACTCTAAAGTGTTATATTATCCATGCAAGAGTGGGCTGCTGCCAGTAGTAGGGAGGAGAAAACATTAGGACACAGGTGGTTGGGAAGCCTGTGGAAAGGATAGTCAAAGAAGAAAACATAACCAAGAGGGGCATGTATCTTTGTAGAGATAGTGGGATTTAACCATTTTAGTCACCTAGAACCCCAAATGGGGTTTTATGTTGTTGCATTGAGGGGACAAAGGCCTTCCCTCGTTAAGGTATAGTTGACTCAGCCACTTGGGGCCATTTCCACACCTTTGGGGAATAGGACCTTAGCTTCCAGTATTCAGGTTGCTTGTTTATTTCTTTTCAAGGTTTACACTGATTTGTGTAAATTTCATCATCTCTTATCTCCCCATAGCCCTCGGTTAGGGGATATCAATAGATGGTGTTATACTCACAATGGACAGTGAGATTAAGTGTGAAAGAGTAAAATGTCGAACTCCTCCTCTACACTCCTTGTTGACCAACATTTTTTCTCCTTTTGGAAGAAATTTAGCATCTTTTTGTGGTTGGTTTTGGGGGCAAGGTCTGTGCACCCAATAGTGTGTAATTGACCCCTTCAGATAGTAACATTTTCTGATGGAATTTTGGATCTCCACTTTATTATGGTTATATTGAGATCTCCATTTATAGGATAAGCCACTGACCGTCCTATTATGGCCTGAGAATGTTTGTGGCATATACAGCATTGGGAAAGCTTATTTCTGTTGGCCGTGGTCTTAGAGAAATTCACCAAGACATTATTTTCCCATAGACTATGTGTATGAGCTAAAAGGATGAGTATTAAAAGCAGACAGAGAAAGAGCATATTACTTATCTATTGTGTACCTTTGAAAGAGAAACTTTAGCAGGTATATGGCAAAGGAGACTGATCTATGACTTCAGGTTCTAGAGATTCCTTTTTACCCACTAATAGTAGGCTCATGGGATAGTCCCCTGTAATTTTAGAGGAATGTGTGTGGTCATTAGTACCAAATGAGGTCTAGTCCAGATAGGATTTAGCTGGTCTTGTGGAAAACCAGCTTTCTAGGCTCCTAATCAGACCTACTCATCCAGTTCGTATGGGCATAATTTCATCTTTGCAAGCACTGGCAATTTCTGATCAGTGTGTTAATGGAGGATACATATGATGGGCCCCCAGAAAAATAATATGTGTTATGATCTTTTCAACTTCTCTGTCCAGACAGGATAAGAGACTGATCATGGTGGGATCTGGCCCACCATACATGAGCATAAAGGGGCTTAATTTCAGTTATACTCTTTGTGTAGTTCTTTTATGTGCCCATGCCAAGGGGCGCATCTTTAGCTAATTTTCACTGGTCTCCTGGCACAATTTGGCCAGTGTTTTTTAAGGCTCATTTGGCTGTTTCAGTTTTCCAAGAAAATGGGGGACTCCATGCTGCATGTAGCTTTCATTCAATACCTAAGGCCAAAGACACCTTTTCATTACATGGGAAGCAAATGCCTGATTGTCACTTTGAATAGATCAAAGTAGTCCAAACTTCAGGATGATCTCTTTTAACAATGTCCTTATAATCTCCCTTGACTTTTCAGTTCCACATAAGTACACCTCTATCCGTCCTGAAAAGGTGTGTACAGATACTGGAAGGTATTTAGATTCAAGTGTTTAAATCCTCCCAGCACTACCAGTAAGGCTGAGAAATCAACTTGCCAATTTGCTGGTCTTCTCCACGTAATTCAGCATAAGATGCAAATTTCCCCTTGATTATATAGTCTTTGACAAGGGAGGTGCCATCAACCTGATTTGAATATTGTTTTGGAGGCAGTAGGCATTTTGTGCCCATGTTTTATTTGTTAGTCCCCTCCAGTTCTTTCTCCTAAGGACTTTCATGAGCCGGTTGTGTAGGACTTCTTTCCTATTACCGGTGGAACCATGGGTGTACTTGATAAGTAACCAGCTCAAGTGTTTTGGAAGTCAAATCCTGGGTTTATTGTTTTTTTGTTTGTTGGTTTTTGAGACAGAGTCTCACTCCATTGCCTAGGGTAGAGTGCCATGGCATCAGCCCAGCTCACAGCAACCTCAAACTCCTGGGTTCAAGCAATCCTCCTGCTCAGCCTCCTGAATAGCTGGGACTACAGGCACCCAGAACAATGCCCAGATAATTTTTCTATCTTTGGTAGAGACGGGGTCTAGCTCTTGCTAAGGCTGGTTTCAAACTCCTGAGCTCAATCAATCAATCCAACCACCTTAGCTTCCCAGAGTGCTATGATTACAGGTGTGAGCCACTGGGCCTGGCCTCCTGCCTTTATTATTTATTGCCCATCCTTCTGAAGAAGGATTTTGAAGATAACTCTCTTTGTCTTCAGCAACTCTTTTCTGGAGTACTTAGGTTGGGATTTATAAGGGGGCTGAGAAGCAAGCAATTAAGCTGCAGGACTCTGCCCACTTTGGGGCAGCACTTTGGCTGCTGCATCAGCAAAGCTTTTGCTTTGGATGACTTCAGATTTTCCCTTTTTTGTGTTCTTTGCAGTGTACAATGCTATTTCTCTGGGCAGTGTTACTTCCTGCAACAAGGCCAACATCTCATTTGCGTATTTGATTTCTTTATTATTGGCATTTACGAGCCTCCTTTTCTTCCAGAGAGCCCCATGGGTATAGATAGCAGGGAAAGCATATCTAAAATCTGTATGAACTGGTAAAGACTTATCTTTTTTTAATTCTAAAGCTCTGATCAAGGCATTAAGCTCAGCAGTTTGAGCTGAGATTCCTGCTGGGAGGCTTTTGGCTTCAGTAGTTTAACGATACTATATAAGTGACTATTGCGTAGACTGCTCTTCTGTGTTCATTGTCTATGAAGTTACTTCTATCTACAAGCCAGATTTCCTCAAGATTGGACAGGGGTTCACTCTGTAAATCTTTTCTGCTAATACAGACCACATCAATACCAGCAGAGCAATCATTCTGGTGTGGCTCTTGGGAGATTGGCAGCAGAATGTCAGGGAATGTTTGACACACAGAAAGCTAAATATGTAGAGTATTTATCAATAACAGCAAGGCCTAGTACTGGGCTAACCTCCTGTAAGTAACCTTTTTTGGTCTCTAGGACTCTTGTTACCTAACTTAAGAATCACACAGTCAAAGGGTTCTCCATGGTTAATTTTTCTGGTGATCAGATGACCAAATGAGTCCAAAGGGATGGGGGCTAGGCTTCTGCCAAATGAATGAAGTTCTTTAGAGGGGTGTGTCATTAATTTCTTGAGGGATCCCAGCATGTAGGTTAGTACTCCCACCACAATTCCCTGGGTTCCATAAATATATATGGCAAAAGGTGTGTTTAAATCTGGCAAGGTCTGGGCCAGTACTGCCATTAAAAGCTCTTTGAGAGTATTAAAGGCCTACTTATTCTCATTATCCAATTCAAAGATGGCCATTGATGGTCCTTGATGTTTGTCATAGAGAGGTTTTGTTACAACCTTAAAATTTGGAATTCAGATGTGACAGAGCACTGCCATTCCCAGAAATCCTAAAGTTTCTCATGGTTCTGGGGATGGGCTAGCTGACAAATGGACAGTTTTCTATGTGGTGGGCAATCTATGTTGTCCCTGGGCTGTGATATATCCCAGATAGCACACCTCCCTTTGTGAAATTTGAGTTTTCTCTTGGGAAATGTTATAACTCCTCTCTGCTCAGAAGCTGAGGGTTCTGCTAATATTCTTATCTGAATCTTTTGTGGGACTTGCAATTAGTATGTTATTTACAAGGTTCAAGAGTGTTCCCTGAGGTAACTACAAGTCTCACAAATCCCTATCTAGGTATCTCATCAAATGTGGTTGGGGATGATTTGAAGCTATGGGGCAGAATAACCCAGCAATATTGCTATCTCCCACTCACATGCATGTAGTGTCTTAGGTTCTGGGCTCAGAGGAACACAAAAGAAGCACCTTTGAGATCGAATACTGTATATCATTAACAGAGCATAGGAGTAAGGAATAACTTAGTAAATGTCCTGAACTGTTTCTCTTATAGCTCAGAGGACCTGAACAAAAAGATATTCTCTGATCCCTGGTTTCTTTACTGTAGAGGGTACTACAAGGAGACTGGCAAGGCCTGATAGTATTCTTTGAGAGCTACTGAATCAAGTTGTTTGGAGGGGTATGTTATTTACGTAGTACAAGATGGTTCCCTGAGGTAACTGCAACTCTCACAAATCCCCATCTAGTAGGGATTTTAGCTCTGCTCTGGGGTTAGTAGGTCTTTTAACACTGGAAATATTCCCTGTATAGCCTCTCACTTGAGGGGGAATTGCTTTACTTGTGGGGCTGAAAAGTCTGGTTTAAGAGTCACCTGGATCAGCTCTACCATTTTGGGTCTTTCTACCTTGCCTTGAGTACACCCTTCTGGATGTACTGAGTCTATGATATTGCTTAGAATCTCCTCTGATGTCTCTTGATCCCCATGTAGGAAAGCAAGGAAGTGTAGGTCTTGAGCCTTGGGTGCCTCTATCTCTAAAAGGACAGTCACTCCAAGCATAGATAGCAAGCAAATCCCATCCAAGCAGAGGAAAGCGGCATTCAAGAACATGAAGAAAAGAGTACATCAGGATATTAGATTCTAACTCACATGTCAGAGGCTTTAGGAATCTTTTGATAGCACCTTTTTCCGAAACCCCTTTTATATCAAATTTCCTCCTACAGATGGAATCTTCCTCAGTAGTCATTTCTGAATATGTGCCTCCAGTATCAATTACAGATTTCGCTGGCTCTCCCTCTACCTCAAAGTAACCTGGGGCTCTTTACAGTACACTGCAATTATATTAATAGAAGCCATTTGGGAAGCCTCTGGGCTCTTCCAGGTCTCTCTCTCAGTGAAAGGAAATTAGGTGATCTCAGGGCTTCCCTCTTCCTTCCCTCTCTGGGGATGGGAGGGGCAGGCCTGCTTCCAGTGACACTCTTGTTTACAATTGGAGCACTGAGTGCACTTCAACTTTTGTTGTAATGGTGGTCTTGGCTTAGTCCGATGTTGAGAGTTAGGGTTATTCATACAAAGTGGCTTCTTTCCTTTTCCCAGGTTACCTGGGGCAAATTGGAGGGCCAGCACTAACAAGGAGGACTGTGTTTCCATCATCTTCTGCTCCTCATTCTCATCTGCCACCTCTAGATTGTTGAATACCTCTCAAAGTAGCTCAACCCGATAAGAAGGGCAGGTACCAGGATTTATAGCCAATGTTTGAAGCTTTCTCTGAATATCTGGAGCACCTGAGCTATAAACTAGGTACTCAGGACTCCCTAAATTCTGCTGCCTCTGGATTCCATTTGGTAGAGTCATGAAGACATTTCTTCAGCTGAGGAAAGTTTATCAGGAACTTGTTGTCTTTTTCTTATATTCCCATTTAACTAGGGCTTTGCTAGCTTCCTGAATTCCCTTCAGTAAGGGACCTTAGCAATGTTCTAGGGCTCCCTGGTTTCCCCAGGCATTTAGGATCCATCCTGGTTCCATAGTCAGGACCAGTCTCAGCAGGTCTCAAGATATCAAGAGGGCCTGAATTTCTGGACAGTTTGGGCTGTGGGTTGAGAAAATTTCCTTCAATAAAGTCACAAATTCTTCTGGGTTTGCTCTTAGGCGTTTTCTACACAATTTTCAATTTCGTAGGTCTGTTAGTGGAGGGCACATGCTTAAGAACCAGATCCTCTTTCTTTTGGGGGATTTTTCAGAGAGGGGGACATTCTCCCTTCCTTATTTAAAGGGATATCTGATATACGTGGTGTTAGCTGGTAGTGGAGCATATAAAGAGGAAAGAGGTCTCTCATTTTGCAGGGGTTCCCTGATAGGTTATTATATGTCCCCAGAAAGTAATGAGGAGGTACCTTCTCTGGGTCTAAGGCAGATGGTCCTGGGGACTGGGGAGACTGGTCTTGACCCCTTGCTTCTCTTCCCTTACCTCTCAGTGGAGGGAGGAGTAGGTCTTCCTCCTCAGGGGTTCCCCCCGATACTGGCAATAATTTCCCTGGGGACTTTACCTACAGTCTGTAAAGTTTGCATTTGTTTTGCAGACTTTCATCCTGGGTAAAGGATCATGAAACATTGGACATAGGGATTCTCATCTCATTTTTCTTGCCTCTTACTAAAGAGATATAGTTAGAAAATTGAATTATAATTCAAAGATCCTTTAACAGGCCATTTCTCCTGACTCTCTAGATTATATTGGGGCCAGACAGTCTTGAAGAAGAAAATCATTTATTTTTTGGTCATGGCCATTTGCCCAAAATTTTTCAGTGACTGGTGATACACCCTAAAATCCCTTTCCTCTGGGTGGATGAAAGCTCAGTTCCCCATATTCTAAGGCCCTTTCTCAGAGTCTGTCCCTAGCCTCCAAGGTGCTGCCATGCAGGGTTTGTGGTGACACAGATCCTGCTACTGCTAGCCCACAAGAGATAGCAGGTCTGCCCCCAGTTTCTCTCCTGGAGTCACCATCTCCTCTGTCACTCTCCTGACTTAACCTTTTGAGGTAGTTGTAGGTAATTCAATGCCTCCCTCTTTTGTTCTCTTAACTCCTTAGAAATTTTCCAGTATTGTTCCTTCAAGGGCTTGAGCCTGTCTCATTTCTCTTTCTTGTTTAGCCAGTGGTCACCTTGTGACTTACCCAGACTGCTTCATGGATGGAAATGTCTCCCCATCTCCCAGACCTGCAGTTAGGCTGCACAGTACTGCTTTGTGTTTCTCTAATTCTGTTGTAACAGCCTGGGATAACACGAATATTCATCCCATGGGACAAGTCACACTTACTTCCCTCTAGAACAGTGATTTTCAACCAGCATGCTGAGAGAGGATCTTAGGTGTGCCACAAATATTTCCAAGATCATAACTTAAATTATTTTCAAAAAAAGTTCAAAGCACAGTAAGCATGTTCTTTTTTCTTAACCCCCTTTTTTGGGGGGCAACATCATTCAAGTGTGCTACGGAAGTATAACTATAGGTCCAAGGGTGCTGTGAGATAAAAAATGGTTCAAAAACACTGCAAAATCTCAGAATGAAAGATCCAAATAGCTGCTCTACTTCCTCAGGGTGACTTCCTGCAGGCGCCTGGTGATCGTGGACCAAGCAAGAGGTTCTCAGATAATCCAAAGCCTTTCCTTGTTGGCAACATAGATGACTTAACCTGGGATGAGATCCCACTACCCACTGCTTCCCCTTTCAGGAGGCTCCAAGGAATTGGGCTATAGTCCAACCCCCTGTCCCATCAGGGTCACCAGATTTGTTACTCAACTAAAGGAGGATTCATTTGCTTGGCAGATAATAACTCCAATAGGCAAAAGAGCAGTAGGTTGCAAAGGGGAGTTTTATTGTTTGTCTCAAACAGGGAGAGCACCAGGAATAGTTTCCAGAGTAGTGTGTCCCTGAGGTGGGGTTATAGCAGCTTTTTTATAGGGCTGGAATGAAAGGTTTGGGATTATTTGGGGGTACAGGAATGTTGGGAATGATCTTAGCAGTTCACGTAAGCTCACGTCTCTTTATACATTGCATGTTGTGCACATGGCAAATAAGCTCCTCCCTAATTAGAGAATTTAATATGGTAATAAGGGAAAAATCCCTTCTAGCCCATCTGGAGTTAGTCTAGTTTGCCCCAAACCAGATCTTTCTTGTTCCTTATTCATTCGACTCATACCTTCATTTTGATTAGCTGTGGTTAGAGCTTCCTGGAATAATGGTTCTGCAAAACAGCTTGTTAGGCAATGACAGCAAAGAAATCTAAAGCTGACCCTTAACTCTTAGGCTACCCTGTCACAATAGGACAGAATTGCAAAATGTACAATTTAAATCAGAGTAAACAAGGAGTAGGAACACAATGTGTTCTTGAGTAAGTGCCTGATATGATAGAATCACATTTCAGAAGGCTAATACAAGGGGATGTGCATAATCAACAAGATTGAGGAAAACTGCCAGCCAGCTGGGGTTTTCAGGACAACATTACGTTGTTACTTTCACCACTGTCCAAGGTCCAAGTCTTATATGTAGTACCAAAGGTTTAGAAAATCTGTGTGCTCCAAAGTTTATAAGATTCTTAAGTGACTGATTCAAACAAAATAATCCATCAGCAACTATTTTTTGAGCACCTCCTTTATAGCAGGCATTATATCAGACTTTGGGGTATGGTGTTGAAAAAGAGGTAGTTTGCTATCTCCATGGAGGTTAGTAGGTTAGACATACCCTAAATAAGGTGATATGTGTTATAAAAGTTGGAAGAGAGGTCTATATAAAAGAGGTTGGTATCCCTCACTGGTCTAGGATGTCAAGGGAAAACTCCTGGAGGAGATTAAAAAGAAGCATAGGACTGAAAGACAATTAGAATTTAGTTAGACAAAGATGAAAACGAAAGAAATCCCAGCAGAAAAAAATAACATGTAGAAAGCACTTGAGATGGGAGAGATCATATCATGTTCAAATAGTTGAAAGAAGTTTATTATGGCTGGAGCAGCAAAGAAAAGTGGCACAAAATAATGTCACTGAAGAAGGCTACAGGTAGATTACATAAGATCTTACAAGACATTGAAAGTAATTTATTTTGGCTGAGAATGGTGCCTTACACTGGTAATTCTAGCACTCTGGGAGGCCAAGGCAGGAGGATTCCTGCCTTGGAGTTCAAGACCAACCTGAGCAAGGAGACACAGACTCTACCAAAACTAGAAAAAAATTATCTGGGTGTTGTGGCAGGTACCTATAGTCCCAGCTACTCAGGAAGCTAAGGTAAGAGGATCCCCTGAACATAGGAGTTTGAAGTTGCTGTGAGCTATACTGGATGCCATGGTACTGTGTCCTGGGCAACAGAGTGAGACTCTGTCGGAAGGAAGGAAGAAAGGGAGGGAGGGAGGGAGGGAGGGTGGAAGGGAGGGTGGGAAAGAAAGAAGGAAATAAATTTATTTTTCTCCTAAATGTTATCAAAAATTAATGAAGGGTTTTATGCAGTTCAGGGATAAGTTCATATAATTTGGTTTACTAATTTAAAAAACCCTTCTCAAATTTCTTCTTTCAATAGATTGTTGAACAAGATAAGTTTACTGGTCTTTAAAATCAGACAAATTAAAAATGCTGGATTAATTATTTCTCTATGCGAATTAGTAAAAAAATGAGAAACATATTGAAAAAGTCAAAAAAATGAGGAAAATAAAAAACTGAAAAAAAAAATGAATATAGCATTAAATAGAGCACATGAGGGAGTCCTTCCAAATATACTAAATATTTTTTTTTGGGGGGGGGGGTTGAAACAACAGATTTACTGTTTAAAGATTTAGAGGATATGTCTAAGTCTCAAATCATGGTCTGGCAGCCCTAGGAAAGCTTTCCTTGCTTTTTTTCAGCTTTAACCCTCAATGTTGTTGGCAAGACCAGCAGCTGTTAGCTGCATCACTCCAATCACATGAGTCTTCTCCTTATGTGTCTTCGAATTGTCTTTCTTCTGTGCATGTCTCCAAATATGAACTTTAACTTCAGCTTTCATAACCTCATGGGGCTTAAGAGACACGCCATAAGTCCCAGGGCCTACCCAAGGTATAGAAACTAATATGATATCCAAATTTAAAGCTTGAACCCCAAATGAATAGAGCCATTCTTATGGGTGACCTAGAAGTAAACTGGCCAAGCATTTTAAAAATTAGGCTCTAGACTGTACTTTTGAATAGCTGAATAGATTATCTTGGGCCGATTATTTTTGAGGTAAAAACTATAAACTTTGGACAATATATTTTGAAAAACTACTTGAAGACTTTGGGAAGTGAACAAAGCAGGAAAATGACAGTGGGACCTCATATCTACGTGGAGGAAATAGTAATAAATGAGTTTCTCATTGTCTTCACTTTTAGCCTGAGGAGAGGCCCCAGTTACAGTATTGGGGTGGGGGCACAAAATTCAGAAAGAACCTAACAGTTTTACTGGCTTGAAAAACCAGAAAGTAAAGTCTGAGGCAATCACAGCAGCTAGAAAGTGAGGGGGAAATCAGAAATGATAAAGCTGTAGATTAATGAGTCCTAATTTTGTGTACGAGTTCTACACAAATGTCTGGCTTACTTTTGCACCATGTATACATAGGACAGAGTTTTAGTACCCAGGATAAATCTAGAAAAAAAATCATGAATCAATATTTCTGAATTTGGGGCATGAGTTCACACAAATCATCTTTTTGCAAAAACAAGCACTAAAATTAGTATGCTTCAAAAAAATTCATAGTCTCTACAATATATCAACCAGAAAGTACAGAATACAAAAAAAAAACACTGAACTTATGAAGAGATAGGAAAACATGACCCATATTCAAGAGAAAAGGTAATCAAAGAAGACCAATACCAAGACAATCAGAAATTTAAATTGTCAGACAAAGATTTTTAAGCAGCTTTTATAATTATACTCAAGGAGAAAAAGAAAAATGTGCTCATAATATATAAAATATATCAACCAATAATAGAAATTACTAAAAAGAATTCCATAAAGAATCTAGTACCTAAAAATACAATAGCTGTAAATTTTACTAGATAGGCTTAACAGCAGGTTGTTAACCTGTAAGAGAGGCAGTAAACTTGATAGATCACTAAAAATAATCCAATCTAGAGGAGAAAGAGAGGAGTAAAAGAGGACTAAAAATAAATTAATAAATAAACCAGTTTACTCAGTGGTCTTTGAGGAAAAGTATAATGAGCAAAGAAGGAAATAACTTCTCTTAGAATATTATGAACATGACTGAGCTTATGGGTTCCTGATAAAAACTCATATGGGTTTTTATTAAAAATTTGCACTACTTGCCTGGTATAAAAACTGATTCATTTCTGGAATTAGTTTACAATTTTCTAAGACACTTAGTGCTCACAGAAAACTCCATCTGAAGCAAAAATAAAAATTTTCTCTGGATGAATCTATGTTTACTCATGCCCCAAGAAATAATAAGGAATACTTTTCTAAGGAAAAATGAATAATATCACCAAAACCACAAACAAAACAAAAATAAAAATGCAATAACTCTTGGGCATGAGCAGCAGTTAGTTGAAAAAGCAGGGGGCAAATCAGACTGACGATGTCTTCAGATACCGGAATTCTCAGGCTCAAAATATAAAAATTGTATATTTGATGATTTCAAAGAAACTTTTAAAGTTTAAATGTGATTACAGAGCAAAATACCATAAAAATTAGCCAAGTACTAGAACAAAATGTAAATATAATCACTATAACTAAATATAATAATGTAAAATAATAAGTCAATATATAGGATCAATGTCATTTTTTATTCAGCTGAGGGAAGTATTAGAAAACTGGAAGATAGATCCCAAGAAATTATTCAGATTTTCAGCACAGAAAAACAATAAGGAATAGGGCAGGGTGAGATTATCCACATATACACACATAAATATATATATATATACTACATGTATATAATATACTTCCCAAGAGCAAAAAAGGAAGCCAATATGCAGTGAAATACTAATTCAGTTTGCTAAAAAAGAACATCTAGTAACCTAGGAACTTAAGTAACCAGGTTCTACAAATGGCAAGAATATATTTTGAAGAAGAAAGGTGAAATAAAACTACTTTCAGAACATCTAAATTTAGAATATTTTCTACTGACTGAACCTAACTAATGGAAATTCTTCCAAATATACAGGTAAAAGGGAAAGGATTACAGATGACAGATGGAAGAAATAAAATAACAAAATAACAAATTGTTGAATATGTGAGTAAATCTGAAAAGATGTTCTGGTTATCAATTGTTCATAAAATCATCCTAAACATAGAGGCAGAAAGAAGTGACACTGTTATTATGCTCATAGAGACTGTGGAACAAGAGTTCAGACAAGATAGTACAAGGATAGCTTATCTCTCTTCCAAGATTTCTGGAGCCTCAACTCAAAAGACATAAATGGCTAAGTTGACTTGAACAATAGGGGACTGGAATCATGCAGCGGCCTCTTCACCTCTATGTCTCTGGTGTTTTAACTGGTGTGACTCAAAATCTGGGATCATCTGGGACTGTATTTTGGAGAGAATGCACATAACTTCTCCATGTGTTATGGACTTTGAAAGGGTGTATACAGGAAGAAATAACAGGAAAACAAATGTGCCAAGACATCAAAGGAAAATCTCAAGACTTTTTTCTAAGGTAAGTTAATCTGTCACTGAATACTACTCCTGTCACATATTGCCTAACGAGTTAGTAACACTAGCCCATAATCAAAGGGAAGGTAACTAATTTTCACCTCTCCAGGGTGAAGTGTCAAGATCACAACCTACAAAGGACAAGTAAAAATAATGTCATGTATTCAAAACACAAGACAGAACCACAGTAATATATTGTAAGGAAAGCATATATGTCAGGTGAAAGGATGTCTGGCATTAAAATACCTTAAAGTCCTTGTGTTATTTCAGAAAACACCAAAAATATCAATTAAACTTAGAGATTGATAATTTATGTATGCATTTGTAGTGTTAACCAGTAAAGGAAAAGAAACAGAGTAAATGCAGTTCAAAATCTGATAGGGAAAAGTGGAATTAAAGAACAAAAAGTAAAACTTAATTCAAAACAAATTGAAGAAACATATAGAAAGAGGATATAAATAGCAAGCACAGGGAAGGTAATAGAAATACCATACTTGGGCTCCGCGCCTGTGGCTCAACGGGCTAAGGTGCCAGTCACGTACACCTGAGCTGACGGGTACAAATCCAGCCCGGACCCGCCAAACAACAATGGTGGCTGCAACCAAAAAATGGCTTGTCGTCGTGGCGGGCGCCTGTAGTCCCAGCTACTTTGGAGGCTGAGGCAGGAGACTCGCTTGAGCCCAGGAGTTGGAGGTTGCTGTGAGCTGTGATGCCAGGGCACTCTGTCCAGGGTGAGAGCTTGAGGCTCTGTCTCAAAAAAAAAAAAAAAAGAAAGAAAGAAAGAAAGAAATACCGTATTTGGTAAGTACTATGGGGCTAAATTCTCCAGTTAAAGAGAAAAAATGAAAAAAATGGAGAAGCATATAATAAACCAAAATCCAGTTAGGTATTATCTACAAGATATAGACTCAAAACATAACAATACAAAATGTTTGAAAGTAAAAGAACTGGATTGCCAGGCAAATGAAAGAATACTGGAATGACTACATAAATATGAGACAAAATAAATGTGAATGCAAAAAAATATTAGATTCTAACAAGGATAATAAAATACTCAATTCAAGAAAAAATGCAACTATTCTAACATTTTAATTTAGTTTTTGAAAAAAGTAAATACAAATGACAAACATGTGACAAGACCAAAATGAGAAAAAGAGAGAAGATACTGGGCAGCACCTGTGCCTCATTAAGTTGGGCGCCGGCCCCATACACCGAAGGTGGTGGATTCAAACCCAGCCTCGGCCGAAAAAAAAAAAAAGAGAGAGAGAGAGAAGATACTAATAAAGTAGATTAAGAATGAGAAGGAAAGCATAAGTATAGATGTTACAGATATTATAAGGATTAAATGGAAGTGTTATAAACTTCATGCAAATAACTAAAATCTTAGAGGCAATATAAAAATCCCTAAAGTATATAATTTGCCAACACTGACTGAAGAAGAAATAAAGAACTGAAATAATCTGATAACTACTAAAAATATTGAACCAATATCTTAAAATATTGTTACAATATTTTTCAAATCATAAAGGTTTTGATCAGTAAGTTTCATAAATTCATAAACATTTCATTGCATTCATACACAAAACGTTCTTAGTCAATGGCTGTGATGCTCAATGAAATAATTTCCTTCTTATTGAGCAATAGGAAACTACATTTCCCCACCAGTTGGGGCCTAAGTGGAGCCATGTCTCTAGTTCTCACTAATAGAATGCAAGATGAAATTGTGTCATTTTTGTTTCAAATCAGTTACGAATGGGTGTGTCTTATCCATACCCTTTATACTTCCATGTTCTGATCTTTTAGTCATGTCTTGAGGACCCATCCCAGAGCCAAATCGTGGAAAGACCCTTGGTTGTTGTGTCAGCACATGGAAGGTTTTTGGATAGATACCAGAATAGAATGTCACACAAAGAAGCCATAAGCATTTGCAGTATTAGCATAATGAGATTGACAAACTAATTGTAAATGTATATGGATGAAGAAAGGGCAAATAGCCTAACTTTCCCCAAACTATTCACTCCCCATGTTGTCTCAAGTATCTAACATAACCTTTACCAAAATCTCTTTTTTGTTTTTTTTCAGACAGAGTCGCCTCCTGTTGCCCTTAGTACAGTGCCTTGGTGTCATAGCTCAGAGTGACCTTAGACTCTTGTGGTCAAGTAATCCTCTTGTCTCAGCCTCCCAAGTAGTTGGGACTACAGCCACTGGCCACAACACCCAGCTAGTTTTTTTTTTTTTTTTTTTTTTTTTTTCTATTATCAGTAGAGACAGGATCTTGCTCTTCCTCTTGCTCAGGCTGGTCTTGACCTCCTGAACTCAAGCAATCCATTTGCCTCAGCCTTCCAAAACACTTCCTATACTTCCTACAGGTGTGAGCCACCATGCCCAGCCTCTACCAAAATCTTAAAAAGGTATTAGAAAAAAATAATTGGCCAATATGATTCACAAACATACATACTGAAATCCTCAACCATGTCAGCACAGGGAGGTAGTTAGCTACAAATTAAAACTAAAAACAAGACCAAGTTGGGTTTAACGTAGAGTATCTCTTGGTTACTTACTGCTGCCAAAAAATTCACTCCAAAAATTAATGGCTAAAAACAACATTTATAATTTTTTTCTGATCTGAACCAAGTTTGGCTGATGTATCATAATGTCCTTATGTGTCTGTGGCTGACAGGTCTGTTGGAGGCTGGATAGTATAAGATAGTCTTAGCTGGAACTATTTGTCTCTGCTCCATGAGGTCTCATTCTTCAGCAAATTAGCCTGGCCTTGCTCTAATGGTGGGGACTAAGTTTAACAAGTGATAAAGTGCAATAATGCAAGAAAGCAAGTGGAACACAAAACCTTTTGCATCTTAGTTTTAGAACTGACACACTGTTACTTTTGCCACATTTCTTTGAACAAAGTAAATTAAAAAGCCAGTCCAGAATTAGAATAGCTGGGGACAATAAAATTAGCAGGCATCAACTGGGGGCATCAAGACTATCAACCACATCATTTAATTGACTTACCATCTTAACTTGTTAAAAGAGAAAAATCATGTGATCAGCTCAATAGGTGAGGAAAAAATAATTTGATTGATTTAAGTATCCATCTGTAAAACCACACATATGCACACATCCCCAAAACAACAAAAACAAGTCTTAGAAAACTAACAATACACGGAAGAATTTTATCTGATAAAGGGTGTCCACCAAAAACCTACAGTCAGCATTATATATAATAGTTCATTCAACATTGAAAAATTTTCCTCTGAGATCAAGAAAAAGATGGAGGACTTCAGTATTACCACTTCTATTTAACATCATATGGGAAGTCTTAGCTAGTACAGGACATAGAGACACCCTTCCCAATGAAAGAAGTAAGAATTTGAAAGGAAAAAATTAAATTGTCATTGCTCTCACATGATCTGATTTTCAAATTTAAAAGACAAAATGCTCTACTGATAAAACATCCATTACAATGTTAAAGAGCAGTGGAGACAATGGGCATCCTTGCCTGGTTCCTGATCTAAGTGGAAATGATTTCAATTTAACTCCATTCAATACGATATTGGTTGTAGGTTTACTGTAGATGGCCTCTATCAGTTTAAGAAATGTCCCTTCTATACTCATTTTCTTAAGTGTTCTGATCATGAAGGGATGCTGGATATTATCAAAAGCTTTTCTGCATCAATTGAGAGAATCATATGGTCTTTGTTTTTAAATCTATTTATGTGTCTAATTATAATTATAGATTTACATATATTGAACCAGCCTTGAGACCTTGGGATAAAACTCACTTGGTCATGGTGTATAATTTGTTTGATGCGTTGCTGGATTCTGTTTGCTAGGATCCTGTTGAATATTTTTGCATCAATATTTATTAGTGATATTGGGACTATAATTTTCTTTTCTTGTTGTGTCTTTTCCTGGTTTGTGGATCAAGGTGATGTTTGCTTCATAGAATGTGTTGGGTAGTATTCC
>CAUYRH010054940.1:0-46630 GCA_963574655.1 Perodicticus potto | reverse complement strand
AGCCTCAAGCTGTCACCCTGGATAGAGTGCTATGGCATCACAGCTCACAGCAACCTCCAATTCCTGGGCTCAAGCGAGTCTCTTGCCTCCGCCTCCCAAGTAGCTGGGACTACAGGTGCCCGCCACAACACCCGGCCATTTCTTGGTTGCAGCCGTCGTTGTTTGGCGGGCCTGGGCTGGATTCGAATCTGCCAGCTCAGGTGTCCGTGGCTGGCGCCTTAGCCCATTAAGCCACAGGCGCCGAGCCATGGATCTTATTTTAAAGCATTATACATACATAAAAAGGTATAAATTAGAAAATCAGTACCAAAACAATAGGTGTTTTATATTTAAAAAGTCATTAAGAAAATTACACTTTAGTCCATTCATTGATACATTCATTCACTTTGCCACGGCGGAAGGGACTGTCTTCATTCATTGATACATTCATTCATCTTGCCCCCGGTGGAAGAGACTGTGTTCATTCATTTCCTGGCCAAGGAACCCATACACCTATATATACCCCGAGACCTAAAGCCTAAAGGGGGAGACAGGGAAAGACCAGGAGAGAAACGGAGAGAGCTTTTCTCTCCCCATTGAGTTCTCTCTCTATACCAGGAGCTTTAGTGTTTTCTGTATTCTTTTCTGTAAATAAATTCTGTCTTACCACTAGGGGAAAAAAAAAAAAAGAAAATGCCATGAAGGATATATTAAACAGTTTGATGAAAACATTTCAGATTGTATATGAAACCAGCACATTGTACCCCTTGATTGCACTAATGTACGCAGCTGTGAGTTAATTAAAAAAAAATCATTAAACTAAAAAAAAAGAAAATTACACTTTAATATTTAACCAACACAATCATTACAAAATTTTGTTTAGTCAAAGTACTCTACTATTAGAATGACAAATGTCACTAGTTCATTTCATTTCCCTTCTCTTCTTCCCTTTTAAAACAAGATACCTGCATAACAGAGATGCAATTAAAGCTGTACATCAAGTTCAAACAATTCCCTTTGAACACAGTAAAAAGACAGGCCACTAATCGTCCTGTTATACCTCTCACATCTAAATACTGTTTTAGATTTACCTATTGAAGGACTTTATTTGAATCTAAAATATCAAACAAAATTTGAGATCATTAACAAATAGATATGACTTTATACAAATCAGTTTCAACTCTAAAATTTAGTAAAGGATGTAAATTGGTTCAAATATGAGATCTCTACTAGTCATTAAAATTACATTTTTAATACTTAATTTCACCCAATTTACATGCTATGCCAAAAATTTTCAGAGTTTTCAATTGATACAGAAATTCATTTCATAGTTTTTTTGAAATTTATATCGAATATATTGATACTTTAAAAGAATAACTCCGAAAAATTTTCATACCTTTTTTTTCATCCTCAAACTATTTTTCAAGACTGTGCAAAACTTACATTCTGTTTCAGGGATGTTATCTTAGTAGCAGAGCCGGATTTACAACAAGGAAGTGACAGTGCAGAATCTAGATTTTGACATACATGCTTTACAATAAAAAACATTGTGTAAGTAAAGAGTACTGAGGCTCAGAACTACAATGTATTCTAAATAAAATGATACATTTTTTTAAAAGACTGCTGCTATAGATTTATACCGTGCCAAAATTTACAAAACCATCATTCCTCTAATCTCCTCCTTCCTAAAATGTTTTCTCTGTCCTAAAACTCATATAAAATGTATTTAAAATACATATTTCAGTATATCATTATGATCTTTATATTCATGGATAGAGTTCTCTGAAAGTACATGTATTTTATTTGACCCCTTTGCCCAAAAGCAACTTAATTATGTTTTCTACTAAATTTAAATTTTTAATTTTTCTCCTCTACTTAATATTAATTTCTAGCTACCTAGTACATAACATACTTCCACATACATGATCTAATTTTACATGGTATAAATTCAAATGAATTATCAGTCTCAAATGTTTAGTTAATAATTGCTTGACAGTGCCAGCTGACACGGGGCACATGTATAGTCCCAGCTAACAGGAAGAGGATTGTTGGAGCCCAGGAGTCTGAGGTTGCAGTGAACTTTTATGACACCATTACAGTCTACTCATAGTGACAGAGTTGAGATTCTGTCTCAAAAAAAAAAAAATTACTTCAAAGCTTCAATTTTAGTTTTACTTAATGTTAAAAGTACATTTTATAACCATAGTCACATACTTGGCACCCATCACACAAATAAGAATGCAAAACTAAGGCCAGGCACTGTGGCTCACACCTGTAATCCTAATATTCTATTTTTTTTTTTTTGGGACAGAGTCTCACTATGTTGCCCTCGGTAAAGTGCCATAGCTTCACAGCTCACAGCAACCTCAAATTCTTGGACTTAAGCAATTCTCTTGCCTCAGCCTCCCAAGTAGCTGGGACTACAGGCACCCGCCACAACGCCCAGCTATATTTTTATTGCAGTTTTCATTGTTTGTTTAGCAGGTCCAGGCTGGGTTTGAACCTACCTGCTTCTGTGTATGTGGGTGGTGCCATAACCACTGTGCTAAGGCGCCAAGCCTATAGTCCTAATGTTCTAGGAGGCTGAGGTGAGAAGACTGCTTGAGGCCAAAGAGTTTGAAACCAGCCTAAGCAAGAGAGAGATCCTGTCTCTACAAAAAATAGAAAAATCAGGCAGACATGGTGGTGCTCACCTGTAGTATCAAGCTACTTGCGAGGCTGTGGCAGGAGGATTGCTTAAGTCTAGAAGTTTGGTGTTGCAGTGAGCTATGATGATGCCAGTGCAGTGTCACCTAGCCATGAGACAGAGCAAGACCATGTCTCAAAAAAAGAAAAGAAAAGGCTCAGCGCCTGTAGCTCAGCTACTAGGGTACGAGCCACATACAGCGGAGCTGGCAGGTTCAAACCCAGCCCAGGCCTGCCAAACAATGACAACTACAACCAAAAAAAAAAAAAAAAGCCAGGAATTGTGGTGGGCACCTATAGTCCCAGCTATTTGGGTGGCTGAGGCAAGAGAATCACTTAAGCCCAAGAGTTGAGGTTGCTGTCAGCTGTGACGCCACAGAACTCTAGTGAGGGCAACATAGTGAGACAGTGTCTCAAAAAAAAAAAAAAGAATGCAAAACTACCATGTGAATGTGATCGTTCACAAAATATATACCTACTACAAAAAGATTAACGTTTTATCATAGTATTTCACTTTTTTAAACTTTCCTTTATAAGTTCCTATAACCCTTCTTTATTTTTTTTTTTTGAGACAGAACCTCAAGCTGTCACCCTGGACAGAGTGCCGTGGCATCACAGCTCACAGCAACCTCCAATTCCTGGGCTCAAGCGAGTCTCTTGCCTCTGCCTCCCAAGTAGCTGGGACTACAGGCGCCCGCCACAACACCCGGCCATTTTTTGGTTGCAGCTGTCGTTATTGTTTGGCAGGCCCAGGCTGGATTTGAACCCGCCAGGTCAGGTGTACATGGCTTGAACCTTAGCCCGTTGAGCCACAGGTGCCAAGCCTAACCCTTCTTTAAAAATTAAGTGTTTGTGAGGATGGACACTAATAAAACATTTAATCCATTTGTTGACATTATAAGATCTATGATAAAAATTCTGATTTTGGCAAAATGTAAAATAACAGTCATTCCCACATTGAGCAGTCTTCAGAGAGCTTCTCATTCATATATTTTGGACACAGTGGGAATAAAATGCATATTCAGCTATACACATACATATTTACACATATACACATAAAAACTTTACATAGAATTGATTTTTGTTTTTACTAACAGAACTACAAAAGATAAGTTCCTAGGTTTAAAAACTCAAGAACATAAAAAAAACTTGTAAATTTCATCTATGGCTACTGAATTTCTCATTTGTGCTGAATTACAACATTTTAATAATTTTATATATTTCAGTCCACTGATAAGACACACCCTTACCCCCCAAATCCAAGGACTACCTTTTAGCCCTTATAAAGTGACATTTGAGGGCTATTAACAACTAACTCCCTCTTAAAACTCTCCCCTACCCCATATATCACAAATCCAATCTTTCTTGGTCCTCTTTCAAGTCTGCTTTCTTTTTCCCTGTCAGCTATTCAAGTCACCCCCAGGGTTCTTACCCAGCTTTTACTTTTCAAGAGATCTACAAATTTGCCTGGGAGAATATGTCCTGAAGCTTTCACTATATTTGCTAGTAACTCCTAAATCTCTCTCTCTCTATCCAGATGATCTGATTGCACTATAGAAATTTATCTCTAACTGACCTTTTCATTATATCACTTTACCAGATTCTCTTGCCTCTAGGTATAATGACAAAGTCTTCCACTTTATCACCAAGACTACTTTTCTGAAAACAAAGCTTTAACCATGTGATCCTATCTCTTAAAAGCTTGTAGAATTCTCCATCTGTTCCTAAAGGAAAAGACATGACATTCAAGTACCTCATGACTTGGTCCTAATCTACCTTTTATGCCCATCTCCTGTCCCCTTTCTCATGTAATGTCATCACAAGACACCTTCATACTGTGGCTCAAGATATTTATTAGTGCTGCCTAGAATATACTTCCTCCTCATTTGCATGACAAAATCCTGCTCATCTTTGAAGACTTGTTTCCTATGTCACTGCCGGAGAAACCATTCTAATCTTTCCTTCTTCACAACCTTACCATGGATCATCCATTTTTAACATTTTATCTAAAGTTCATTTGAATAGTACCTCTCTTTGCAATTATTTTACTATATTTTAACTATCTGTAGACATGTCCACTTATGCAGAATTCCTAAACGCAGGGATCATATCTTTTTACCCTTCTATCCCAGTCAGCTGGCAAACATCCCACATGTTCAACAAAGAGATTGTCCAATAAGAAGATGCTACATAATTCATGTCACTTCTTACTTAAAATACTCTCATGTTTGACCACACAAACTAATACATCACAGTTTTTGATTTGAAAATAAGACTGATGTAGATTCAGTCCATGACAAAGCAGACAAATAGGAAAGACAAGAGTAGATTGAAGAGATGTGAAAAGAAAAAAAACACTTGGCTCAGCGCCTATAGCTCAGCGGCTAGGATGCCAGCCATATACACCAGAGCTGGCGGGTTCAAATTCAGCCCAGGCCTGCCAAACAACAATGATAACTAGAACAACAAAATAGCCAGGCATTGTGGTGGGCGCCCTGTAGTCCTAGCTACTTGGGAGGCTGAGGCGAAAGAATCGCTTAAGCCCAAGAGTTTGAGGTTGCTGTAAGCTGTGATGCCACAGCACTCTACCCAGGGCTACAGCTTGAGACTCTGTCTCAAAAAAAAAAAGAAAGAAAGAAAAGAAAAGAAAACACTTATGACTAATCTTATAACTAAATGTCAGATGTCAGAGTTATTCAGAAAAGATACTAAAAGATGTACCACTTATTATATATAGTCTTCTCTTATAAAAAGAGCATCACATCAAATGATAATTTCTTTATGCCTTAATTTTTGTCATCTTCAAGGGAGATACAAACAATTTATAGATATAAGGTAATGCTCATAATGGTTTGGAAAACAACTTTATTTTCGCCAAAATGCATTCTTATCTGATGGCTTCCAAAGCTAATTTTCACTTAGGAATTTGGGAACAAAGCTAAGTAATGGTTAAATTTATTACTGTACTCAATTATTCTACTGATTCTTCCCATATGAATATTAATTATGCTTCCCTGGTTCACTGTTTATCATGCATGGCCATATGACTTGCTTTGCCCAATAAAATGTAAGTGGAAGTGACATACGACCCTTCTGAGCAGGAGCTTTAACCATAATTCCATGGTTCTACATAGCTCTTTCCCTTCTACCACCAGAACATACATGTCCCAGACAGAAACTGCTCTTACTACAAAGTTGTCATCTATCTAAACATGTAACATGAGCAAGAAATAAGTCTTCACTGTTATAAGACATAGGAGTTTGGGGATTATTTATTACCACAGTATAATTAGCATAAACTGACACGTTGAATTAGATGATCCTCTTTTATAATATCATATAACATCCCAGCATACACGGCTATTAAAATAGTATACTAAACTTAAAGGCTTTATATTTGGTCTTATTCAGAATAGACTTTAAATTTTTGTTTTTGTTGTTTTTTTTGAGACAGAGCCTCAAGCTGTCACCCTGGATAGAGTGCTGTGACATCACAGCTCACAGCAACCTCCAATTCCTGGGCTCAAGCGAGTCTTTTCCCTCAGCCACCCAAGTAGCTGGGACTACAGGCACTCGCCACAACGCCCGGCTATTTTTTGGTTGCAGCCGTCATTGTTGTTTGGCAGGCCCGGGCTGGATTCAAACCCGCCAGCTCAGGTGTACATGGCTGGCGCCTTAGCCCATTGAGCCACAGGCACCGAGCCTAGACTTTAAGTTTTAAGAAGTTAGACACTTTTTCTGTTTGTTTTTTATCTCTAGCATCTGGAGAAGAAATAGAAGATTGGAGGTACTAGGCTGATGCAAAAGTACTGCAGTTTTTGCATTGTTGAGATTTTCTATTTGATACTGAAATACACTTTTTTTTTTTTTTTTTGTAGAAACAGAGTCTCACTTTATTGCCCTCAGTAGAGTGCCATGGCGTCATACAGCTCACAGCAACCTCCAACTCCTGGGCTTAGGCAATTCTCTTGCCTCAGCCTCCCAAGTAGCTGGGACTACAGGCATCCATCACAATGCCCACTTATTTTTTGGTTGTAGCTAATGTTGTTTGGCAGGCCCAGGCTGGGTTCAAACTCACCAGCTCTGGTGTGTGTGGCTGGCACCCTACCCGTTGAGCTACAGGAGCCGAGCTGAAAAGCGGATTTTAGAAAAACTCAATGGTTGGATGGAGAGGAACCTCCAAAGCACTTCCCAAAGCCAAACTTGCACCCAAAAAAGGTCATTGTCCTTGTTTGGTGGTCTGCTGCCAGTCTGATCCACTATGGCTTTCTGAATCCCAGCAAAATCAGTTCATCTGAGAAGTATGCTTAGCAAATTGATGAGATGCACAAAAAACTGCAATGCCTACAACTAGCATTAAAAGGGCCTAATTTTTCTCCATGACAACGCCCAAACACACATGACACAACCAATGTTTCAAAGGTTGAACAAATTAGGCTATGAAGTTTTGCCTCATTTGCCAAATTCACCTGACCTCTCTGATGCTTACTTATTCAAGCATCTGGACAACTTTTTGCAGGGAAAATGCTCCCACAACCAGAGGATGCAGAAAATGCTTTCCAAAAGTTTGTAGACTCCCAAAGCACAGATTTTTAAGCAATAGGAAGAAACAAACTTACTTCTCATTAGCAACAATGTGTTGATTATAATGATTCCTATTTTGATTAAAAGACATGGTTTAAGGGCAGGACACAATTATAAGAGGGACTTTACCTAACAAATGCAACCAATTTAACCTGGTTCTTTGTCCCAATGAATCCTGAACAATTAAAAAAAAAAAAAAAAGATGTGGTTAAGCCTACTTACCATGATTTAAATTTCATGATCCAAAACCACAATGACGTGCTTGCTTCGGCAGCACATATACTAAAATTGGAACGATACAGAGAAGATTAGCATGGCCCCTGCGCAAGGATGACACGCAAATTCGTGAAGCGTTCCATATTTTTACGTGGTCAGCCACCTCAGTAAAATTGGAGGGGATTATTTTGTGTTAAATAAATCTGTAGCTGGAAAAATTAAAAAAAAAAAAAAAAAAAACCACAATGACTTTTATACCAACCTGAAGCAGTTCTTCTACATAGTAAAAGATTGATACATGTTTGCTGAGAGAACTATAAAGGTACTCATCACATATTTTTCAATAAACCTAGCTACATAGTTAACTCGAAAACATAATACAAAAATAACATATTGCAGGTGGCGCCTGTGGCTCATCCAGTAGGGCGCTGGCCCCATATAACAAAGGTGGTGGGTTCAAACCCGGCTTCGGCCGAACTGCAAAACAGAAAAATAGCCGGGGGTTGTGGCAGGCACCTGTTGTCCCAGCTACTCGGGAGGCTGAGGCAAGAGAATCACCTAAGCCCAGGAGTTGGAGGTTGCTGTGAGCTGTGTGACGCCACGGCACTCCACCGAGGGCGACAAAGTGAGACGCTGTCTCTACGAAAAATAAAAAATAAATAAATAAATAACATATTGCAAAGAACAGCTGAATAGATTTCAGTTTTGTGACACGTGACCTAGTTTGTATAAGAAAAAGTTAGTGTTCAGGTGACCAAACTCTGATAAGGATATGGAGTGAAACTCTGTCTCAAAAAAAAAAAAAAAAATACAGACTCTGAAGCCAGATTGCTTGGATTTGATTACAAGCATTGTAACTTTGGGAAGTTAAAGTTTTTCTGCACCTAAAATTCCTTATTTATAAGTGAAAATAATAATGCCTAGTTCACAGCCAGTGCTCAATTAAGAGAATTAAATAAGTATATATTTATAAAGTATTTAAAACACTTTACAGCATATAATATGAAAAAATTAGCTGTTTTTAAGTAACTCTCTACTTCCCCCACAAGGATACGTGTTTACCACCCTTTTTACTCTACATGTAGTAAAATAGATATGAGTATTATGATTTTTTAAATTTTATATTAAATGGGATCATGGTATAAGTATTCCTTTGCAATTTGCTCTTTTCATTAAACATTTCTGAGATAGATTCGCACTGATACTATATATATGCAGCTATTATTCATTCGTGTTCAATCCTGTACAGTATTCCATGACATAATTTAACAGAAGTATTTACATATTCCTATTGATAAACAGTTGGATTATTTCTAGTTTTTTGCTATTATGAAAATTTTATTATAAACATGCTTGAACAAGTCTCCTAGTAATAAAAATATTTCCCTAGAACCGGCATGGTGGCTCACCTAAGCTCAAGAGTTGGAGACCAGTCTAAGCAACTGCAAGACCCTGTCTCTACTAAAAATAGAAAAACTAATCAGGTGTTGTGGCAGGCGCCTATATTCCCAGCTACTTAGGAGGCTGAGACAAGAGGTTTTCTTGGGCCTGAGAGTCTGAAGTTGGTATGAGCTATGACAATCCTCTCCCCAGGGAGACAGAGTGACACTATGTCCAAAAAAAAAGAAAAGAATTTCCCCAGAGTATATATATACCTCCAAGAAGAACTGCTGGGTCATTAGGTACACACAAGTTTAGCATTATAACAATGTCACAATTTGTCAAACGTTTATAGCATTATATGCTTTTATTAAAAAGAAGGACTTAAACCAACTATCTAAGCTTTCAATTTAAGAAACCAAACAACAGAAGAGTAAATTAAACAGGAAGTAAGCAGAAAGAAGGAAATAATTAAGAACCGAAATCCTTGAAATAAAAACAGAAAAATTGGCTCGGCGCCTGTAGCTCACGCAGCTAGGGAGCCAGCCACATACATGAGAGCTGGCGAGCTTGAATCCAGCCCGGGCCAACCAAACGATAATGACAACTATAACCAAAAAATAGCCACAGCACTCTACCCAGGGCAACAGCTTGAGACTCTGTCTCAAAAAACAAACAAAAAAACAGAAATATTATAGAGAAAAATCTAAGAAAAGAAAAGAGAATTTTTTTAAGACAATCTCACTCTGTTGCCCAGAGTAGAGTGCCGTGGGCTCACCTTAGGTCCCAGAAAACTCAAACACAAGCCACTACACCCAGCTAAGAAACAGTTCTTTAAGAAGAGCGGTAATGGGAGGCGCCTGTGGCTCAGTGATTAGGGCGCTGGCCCCATTACCGAAGGTGGCGGGTTCAAACCCGGCCTTGTCCGAACTGCAAAACAGAAAAACAGCCGGGTGTTGTGGCGGGCGCCTGTAGTCCCAGCTACTCAGGAGGCTGAGGCAAAAGAATCGCCTAAGCCCAGAGTTGGAGGTGGCTGTGAGCTGTGTGACGCCACAACACTATACCAAGGGCGATAAAGTGAGACTCTGTCTCTACAAAAAATAAAAAAGAATTAAAAAGAAGAGCAATAATGTTGCTAAACATCTAGCCGAAGGAATAAAATAAAAAAGCATAAATTAACAACCCTGGGAACAAAATATGTGATGTCACTATAGATTCTACAGATCCAAAATGGAAACTGTATTATTCCATAAATAATTATATTCCAATAATGTCAACAACTTTCACAAACAAACTTCTTGAAAGACAAAAAATACCAAAGTTAACTCAAGAAATAGATAACCTGAAAAGTTCTGTATCAATTAAAGAAATTGTCTTACAGTTTAAAACTTTCCACAAAACACAAATAGGTCCAGATTATTTCATTTTGGTGAATTTTCACAAGCATTTAAGACTAATATTTCATGGACATGAAAAAATCCTAAACAAAATATAAGCAAATAAAATTCAGCAATAAATAAAGGAGACAGTAATACATCACAACTAATGGAATTTCCCCCTGGAATACAAAGTTGGTTTAGCATTCAAAAATCAATCAATGTGGCTCGGTGCCTGTGGCTCAACAGGCTAAGGCGCCAGCCACGTACACCTGAGCCGATGGGTTCAAATCCAGCCCCGGCCCGCCAAACAACAATGACGACTGCAACCAAAAAATGGCCGGGCGTTGTGGCAGGTGCCTGTAGTCCCAGCTACTTGGGAGGCGGAGGCAGGAGACTCGCTTGAGCCCAGGAATTGGAGGTTGCTGTGAGCTGTGATGCCACAGCACTCTCTCCAGGGTGACAGCTTGAGGCTCTGTCTCAAAAAAATAAAATAAAATAAAATAAAAACCAGAGGGGAAGTCACTCAGAGTAAGTGAACCTCTGAAAAAAGAAGCAATGAATAATCTTCTGACCTTAGAGTTGCAACAAGTTCAAACAGTTAGGAAAAGAACCTCTAATTACCTTCCCCATACCATTTCCCGTTGTCAGCAGGAAGCAGTTTAGAACCGTTGTCGTCCCCTGTCCCTTCAAGGCAGTCAAAGGTTCTATTTGGAAGTTAAGGACGGAAAATAGCAGGAAAAAAAGAAAGACAAGCCAGAAAGACCTTTGGAAAAAAAGAAAGGCCAGAGAGAGAGAAAGAAAGAAAGCAGGCCAGAGAGACCTTTGGCAAAAGAAAAAAAAAAGGCAGGCCAGAAAGGCCTTTGGCAAAAAAGAAACAGAAAAAAGACAGAGTGAAAAGAAAGGTAGGCCAGAAAGACCTTCGGCAAAAAGTGGAGAAAAGAAAGGCAGCCAACAGAAAAAAGGAGGATTCAGATAGAAGACCAGTTGAATGGTCCCCCAGTTAAAACTATCTTAAAATACACAAAAGAGGGGACTATGTAGGAGACACCTGAAAAGAAACACCTTGGTAATAAGGGAATGGGGAAGAGGACAGAGCACGCGGTCACGCCGTAACAGCACGAGAGAACATGCATTGGTGCTTAGTGGTCCCCACACCTGGGGTATAAACAGCCATGGGATCACTTCTATAAAGAGCCAGGGGAGAAGGTAGTTGACGCTGCTACTCGGCTTCTAGAAGACTGACTGTTGCACCTTTGAGGCACTCTGGCACTTATGAGGAGCCATACCCCTAGTGAAATGCACAGCAGTCCGTGTCCTGCCAGTTTCATGGGCTGGTGACCTAGCATCCCTGCTCCGACAGTTGTGACTTCAGGACACTTAATCGGTTAAGGTCATTTATTTTATCATGATGCATACATCTTTGAACTTAGAGAACATGTGTGGATTTAAGGAATCTGGAATTTCTCTGGAATAATACAGGTGCACTTTTATGAAGGAGTTTAATTAGCCTTACCAGTGTCACTGGGCCACTCTCCCCTTTTCTAAGTGACTCTACATAGGCTTTAATAAGACTTTGTGTTAGATGACTTGCACCCCAGAGGGAATACATACACTTATCTTTTTGTCCTGATATTCCTTAACCCTCGCTAAGATCAGTTTACTCTTCTGTAAAATGGGGATGATGATAATCTTCCCCACAAATTGTGTATTAAACAAGGTGAAAAGTTCTTGGTAGGTGAATGAAGCTGTTATTATTACTGGAAATGTAGTAAGGTCTCAGTATTCTGTGCATTAATAGGTCTTTATTTTATTTCTGTAATTTATACCTCTTCATATATGTGAATGCCATTGAATTTCAAGAGCAAATGTGAAATGACTCTAATGGAATTATTTGCTTCTTTAGTGTGATGAATTTCTTTAAAATAGGAATGCAGAGGCCAAGGCAGGTGGATCACCTGAGCTCAGGAGTTCAAGACCAGGATGAATAAGAGTGAGATCCCATCTCTACTAAAAATAGAAAAATTAGAAAGGTGTTGTGGCAGGCACTTGTAGTCTCAGCTATTTACGAGGCTGAGGCAAGAGGATTGCTCAAGCCCAAGAGTTTGAGGTTGCTGTAAGTTATGATGCCACAGTACTGTACCCAAGGTGACTGAGTGAGACTCTGTCTCAAACAATAATTATAATAATAATAGTCATAATATTTCAATGGTTACCACCTTTCTATTAACCAACATATAGTGTATCTTCAAAAAAAGACAAAAACAAAAAGCAAAAGGACTGCAAGTGTCAAAGTCTCCCACACTGGAATGCAGTGGCTCAGTCCTAGCTGTCTGTGACCTCCAATTTTTGGACTCAAGTGATTCTCTTGCCTCACCCTCTCAAGTAGCTGGGACTACAAGTGTATACCACCACGCCCAGCTAACTTTTTAATTTTTTATAAAGGTAGGTTCTTACCATGTTGCCCAGGCTGATCTTGAACTCATGCCGTCATGCAATCCTTCTGCCTCAGCCTCCTAAAGTTCTGGGATTGTAGGCATGAGCCATTGTTCCTGGCCAGTGTTTCCTTTTATTTCACACAATGAAAACCAATTACAGGCTTGGCGTCTGTAGTTCAGTGGTTAGGTCACTGTCCACGTACACCAGGGCTAGTGGGTTCGAACCTGGCCTGGGCCTGCTAAACAAACAAACAAACAACAAAAAAATAGCCGGGCATTGTAGCCGGTGCCTGTAGTCCCAGCTATTAGGGAGGCTGAGGCAAGAGAATTGCTTGAGCCCAGGAGTTTGAGGTTGCTGTGAGCTGTGATGCCACGGCACTCTACCGAGGGTGACAAAGTGAGACTCTGTCTCAAAACAAACAAACAAACAAAAAACCAAATAGGGTAGGTCAAATAATAAAACCAAGTATATTAGTTATTATTTTGTGAATTTGTATGTCCATTAACCTCTCTGGGTTTCAGATTCCTTCTCTGAAGACAAGAGTCAGACCAGATATGTGGACTGTCTGTTTTCCAGCTAAGTTTGCTTCAGTTAAGCCCTACTATACACATAAAGTTAACTAGATGCTACATAGTCATCTTGAATATGCTTGAAGACAGTTATTAAGTTGCTCCTCATCCTTTTGTTATCAATTACAGGAAATTGTTGGGAGTCTTTGTTTCTACTGTACATATTCTTTGTCTGTATAATGAGTCTCAGAGCTTCTTATTCTAAATCTGGGTAGCCCAGTGGCTTGAGAATAGGGGCGATGTTTTAGGAAAGGTGACCCTGCAGCCTTTAAATTGCCTCCAGTAAGGCTAGATGGAAGGTAAGACCCAAGAATGCTGAGTCAAATTCTAAAAGTGAATCTTCTCTAGGACCGGGGACGTGACTTTGTCATATACCTGTAAATTCAGAAATACAAGTGAATCATTTCCAAGAACACATTGCTCCAAAGGGCAGAAAGATGTATCAGTATGGGAGGTTTACAAAGACTGTGTTTGTGAGAAAATTAAAATGTGGATGAAGAGGGTGTACAGGAGAAGAAATACTTTTGATCTGTCATTTATCAGTTCAGGAGGGAGAGATAGAAAGCCTGCCTTCACTTACAGCTAGGTCACCAAAGATGTTCACTGTAGCAATTTAAAATAGCCAAGAAAAAGAAAGCAACATTAGGGGTTTGTCCAACAATTTATAGTATCATTACAGGATAGAATATTATGTATCAATTACAAATGATGTTTACAAAGAATGCTTAAATGACATGGAGAAATGTTCTAGATACAGGTAACAGTACACATCTATGGAAAACTATAAGTAAAACGTGATATTAAATATATACAAATCTTTTTTTTTTGAGACAGAGCCTCAAGCTGTCACCCTGGGTAGAGTGCCATGGCATCACAGCTCACAGCAACCTCTAATTCCTGGGCTCAAGCGAGTCTCTTGCCTCCGCCTCCCAAGTAGCTGGGACTATAGGCACCCACCACAACGCCCGGCCGTTTTTGGGTTGCAGCTGTCATTGTTGTTTGGTGGGCCCAGGCTGGATTCGAACCCGCCAGCTCAGGTGTACGTGGCTGGCGCCTTAGCCCGTTGAGCCACAGGCGCCGAGCCAAATATATACAAATCTTATTTGACAAACAGATGCAAGGCAATGTACCACAATATTAACAGTATTTACATTAGGGTGGAAAGAGCATAGATAAATCTTGTTTTAATGCTTACATTTTTCTAAATTTTCTTTATCTATATCTATATCTTACTTTTATAGTCAGAATGAAAAGCAATGCAAGTTATCTTTTTTAAAAAAACCACATCCACAAAACCCCATTCTAGGGTTATAAAGCTTAGATTATCAGGAAAGAAAAGAAAAAAAATTACCGGAAAAGTTATGAAACAATCATTGAGTGTGAGATACTGATATAGGCACCAGAAGAGGAGAGCAGAATGGCTACACTGGGGTGCAGGGAGGTGGCTCTAGGTCTGGAGGTTCTGCTTTGAAGCCTTCCTTTGTGCCTTATTACCTAAACCTTGAAAGACATAGATAGTACAAGACACCAAAGTGCTTTTGGTGGCCTTATGGTCCTCCTGAGAACACAATGTTTTTTGGCTTTCCCTTTGCCTAGGGAACCTCATCCTAATACCCAAGCTGGCTCGATGCTTATAAAAGGAATGTGTTTTGCAAAGTTCCTAGAAGTGAGTTGGGGGAAGATTGGGGTAAACGAAGCACTAAGTAGTCCAGAGGGCCACCTTATGTCCAGCACAGATGTTAAGTTCCTAATGTTTATAACTCCTTCAAACACCTAGGTAGATATTTCTCAACCCCTCAGTATAATTCTTTTTCTTTCTTTTTTTTTTTTTGAGACAGAGTCTCATTCTGTGTCCTGGGTAAAGTGCTGTGGGGTCATAGCTCACAGCAACCTCAAAGTCTTGGATCCAAGTGATCCCTCATGCCTCAGCCTTCCAGGTAGCTGGGACTCCAGGCACTCACCACAACGCCTGGCTAATTTTTCTATTTTCGGAGAGATGGGGTCTTGTTCTTGCTCAGGCTGATCTCGAACTCCTGAACTCAAGCAATCCACCTGCCTCTGCCTCCCAGAGTGTTGGTATTACAGGCCTGAGCCACTGCACACGACCTCAGTAGAATTCCTGTTGCTGTCTTTTTCACAATCTATCCTCATCCTATGAAAATATCACCACTGCAAGAGACTTTTTCCTTTTTCAGTGTACTTTATCTATCTTTAAATCTCTGCCAGATTTTGAGCACCGTCAACAGAGAATAATTCTCATGAGCCCAACATATAGCGATAGACACTATTTTTTAAGGAAGAAAATAAGAAGTCTGAGAGTCAGCCAAGTGCAGGTGTGCACCTGTGGTTCCAGCTACTCAGGAGGCTGAGGTGGGAGGATTGGAGGTCAGCCTGGGCAACATAGTGAAACCCTGTCTCAAAAAAAAAAAAAAAGCCTAAAGTCATCAAAACAATGTAATATCCTGTATGAAATGCTGCAGTCACGGTGCCTTGTAGTTTCAGTTCCTTCATTATGTGCCCCTAAGGGAAGTAAGTTGGTGGTGATCATAGATGACAGAGCCTGTCAGCCTTGGCACAGGTGTCTTCAGTTCACTTCACACTTTGGGTTCCTCGGGAGGAGGGGCTGGAGCCCTCGCCTACCATTAGGACAATGATGTTCAGGCTGCTCTTGGCTCTCAACTTATTCTCCTCATTCCAAGTAACAGGTAAATAATTTTAATTTCTTTCCTCTTCTAAATTTGTGTTTTGAGGTCTTGCGACCAGCTTGGTTTATTTTGAATTTCAAACAATCTGTGAAATTTAGACATTTGAAGTGTAGCTCTGTTCTCATGTGGCAACTTATGACTTAGAAACTGATTCTCAGACTATAGTATTTTAACAAAATTACTTTGGAAATAAATAAGATTTATTTAATTATTAGTTGATGGTGTCTCAGGAATTTTAAACTTACATATATGCTTTTTTTTTTAATTTAAGAAAACTGCTATTAGTAAGTTGGTCCTGAAAACTCTGAATTTAGGCTGCCTGGGTTCACATCACTGATCCAATTCTTACTAGCTAAGTTTAGGTGTCTATTTAAACTCTCTAAGCCTATCTTCTTATCTGTAAAATGGGAATGATAATAAGCTTCATCTTGAGGCCACTGTGAGGATAAAATGAAATAATCCGTGTGATATCCTTAGCTCAGCCGGTGCTCAGCTAGCAAGATAAATCCTAGTTATAATTTACTATGTCTACCCAAATTGAATGAGTGCCAAAATGAATCCTAGGGTCCCCATAGAAGAGGCTACAAGTATTAATAAATTAGTTTTCTTTTACAGTTGGCTGAGTTTTCCTAGATTAAAATTCTTGAAGTTCCTCAATGGTGATAGGGAGGATAATACAGCTAACACAGAGCACTCACTCCGAGAGCACTTACTTCTCATGAGGAGAAGGTGGCTGTTGCCGTTAGCCCCATTTAGATGGAGAGATGGAGGGGCAAGCATGGTGAGCAATTTGCCTAAAGATATACAGGCATCAGTTATGAGAGGCAGTCTGACTCCAGAGCTGGTTCTCTTGCCCACTCTGGTATTCTACCTACCAAGACATTGTGGTTGTTATTTCACAGACCCAGGTAAATCCAGGGTTAAATCATCTTTGGAGAAATCACGATTCCCAACAGAAAGAACTTGTTATTTTGGTGGGCTGGAGTAAGATATTCATTCAGCTTATTTTCTGAGAAGGGTCCCACTTGGCTCAGAAATTGTACTGATAGGGGCTAATAGGCATGTTTAAATAAAGACAGGTATTTTTCCCAAAAGATACACTGAAAAGTTGGTATCTTCAATTTTATTTCTTATTTGTCTTGGAGGTACAGAGATTGCATTATTTGTTTATTTCTTAAACATTATGTGCATGTACCCCAAAGAGTATTATTTCCTAGCCTGCAGAAAGATAATAGCTGTATATCCATTCATCTATTTTGTGGTGTGCTGTACAGTGAGCCCAAGTTGTGTATATTTATAAAAGGTGCTGATGTGATGAAAGACATGAGCTTGTGCTAACTTATTTCCCAGTATTTGGTACCAAATATTTAGAGCTACCAAATAAATTCTAAAAGAAGCTTTATAATTTATTTAAGAAATATCTTTAACATTTATTTTTGAGGGATCTTTAAAATTTATTTTAAAAGAATATAGAGAAGCCCCTCACCCCAACTGAAAACTATTTAAAATTGGTAATTATACACAAAATACTTTTCTGATGTGCCTTGTGGACACCTATGTCTCATTAATTCATTCAGTCTCTTTTGGAGATTTTTTTTTGGTAAGGGTTCCCTTCCCCTTAACAAATATTTTTAATACTTTTTCCTTAGAACATTATTATAAGGCGGATAACTAAAGAAGCAGTTGGAGAGTTCACACACGTGAAGCCTTTGTTTTTTACTTTGAGATACATTTACTTTTCAAACATCAACTCACTTTCCTAATAACTTTCAGGATTTGAGGCTGAGTGGCTATCTAATGAAGAAGGAAAGGGATTGGGGTAGAGGGGACACTTTTGAAATGACTCTTTTCAGTAAGAAAACTTAAGAGAAAGAAAATCATTACAACGTACAAAAATGTATGATCCGTACTAATCAAATGGTGCAAAGCCTTCAGTGTGCTCTTTGTTTCTCTCTCTGTAGTTGTCCTGCATTAAGAGATTATCACTAAGGAAATTCCCTGGTCAAAGTGTAAGTGTCCTCCCTGGGAAAGCGAGAAACTCCTGTAACAGCCGTGTTGAGATATGTGTGTGTGTGTACGTGCATATATGAAGAACAGTTTCTTTCCCTGTGAATTTAATAATTCTCACTTACTTGTTCACAGCATCACTTAAAATACTTATGCTATTATAGAAAGATCTTATGGCTAAATTAAAGTAATATGATTAAGAAAGAGTGACAAATCTTTAACTTAGACAAGTCCTTTGCTAAAGTCATGTGTTTTTTATGAGTGTTGAATGGTTGTGCAACTGAGATCGATCACCAGAGAGGACTTTGTTGGACTTTGGAATATGAGCCCAGCTTGGAAGTGAAGGCTCTTACAAGAAAAAGGATTTGGGATTGGTGATAGGCATAGGTGCGTACTGTGTAGCATGGATTACATTTTTCAGACAACCTTGGTTATTTTTCAGCAAGCTAACCAGACAGTATGAAGACACAAATCAGGACAATACTGCTTACTTTTCCACGAGGGTGTTCCTTTTCATTTCTCATTAAACATTAGCAAATAAAGTGTCAAAATGACCAGTTGGGATACAGTTATTTTGCTCACGCTGCTGCATTCCCCACAGCTCTTCTTTTTTCTGAGAGAGACCCAGAAGGCAGGACAATAATTGGCGTTTAATGAAAAGTCATAAGGAAAGCAAAGTGATTAGAAACTTTATTTTTACTTCAGTGTTCAGCAGATGACTCTGCTGAGGTAGCTGTCTGCAGAACAAAGTAATTTCCTTCTCACAGTTAAGCGATGCTATGGGGTTGTGCTTGGGAAAATAGGGTGAAAAGGAAAACTTTGAAAAATCAATAGATTGCTGTATTTACATGACCTTTAATACACTGTGGCCAGTTTTGCTGACTTAAAAAATTGCCTGGGTGTTTTGTCACTTCGAGTAAATCTGATGGATATTTCAAAGCACGGACATTACTTAAGAATTTGCTTTACTACTGTACCCAGATAATACACTAATTTTTTTAAAAGGCACTCATCCTGCAAAAGACTTTTACAACAAGGACTGTTAAATTAATATCAATATATCAATTCCAGGAAGTAGTATGAGTCATTGTCACAGATAGATTAGAAGTAGAAATGAATCTGTGATTGCAACTCTGAAGCTAAACATTCAAACATTTACTGTCAGTGGGAAGGGGACCTTGCTGCCTCCCCTTCTTTAAGACATATACCTTGTTAATGTCTTTCTTCTGTTTTTTCATGAGTGGAGAAATGCCATATGATTACCACTTGGCCTTTATCTTGTGTGGATATCTTCCTCCAAGTATTTCCTGCATGCAGTGTGCTGACATTTACAAAATGAATTTTTTTTTTAATGCCACCAACATCCCAGAAGAAAATTCCGTTTGTGGTTTATCAGCTCTAAAACAATAGCTCTTCATTAACTAGTATAGGCACTGACGAGGATGTGCAATTCATTTCAGACTTTCTTGTCCAAAAATCAGAGGACAGACGCTCCTTCAAAGCATAATTATTTCACTGCATGTCATTGCAAGGGACAAAGACCTTTGTTTCCTTTTCATCTTGATTAAGTTTTTGTTTGCCATTTTCTCCCAGAAATTTATTATTTATGACATTTCATAGAGGCTAGAACTTTTCTTTCTAGTAGATAGATTAGCAGAACATTAGGAAAACTGATATCTAAGTGGTTTTGTGATTGAAGGGGTCTCTGGTTTTCTAAGCTGTGTTAAAGTATCTTTGTCTATTTTTCTATGATGATTTCTTTGAACACCCCCACCCTGCCTTTTGGCCATGATAGGGTATTAGCACCAAAAAAAAAAAAAAAAGAAAAGAAAACAAAACAGAAACAAACAAAAAAGATTCCCCAAACTTCAACTGATCTTTTGTCTGAGAATTATTGCATGAGAATTGGCTCCTAAATCGAGAGGGAAGGTAACCCAGGCTCTGCAGAGAAGTGGTTGCACACTGGGAGTAAGTTTTTGGTTGTTATGCATTTTGATGACTCCAAACAAGAGAAGGAGGTGCACCAGATGGGATCCAGCCAGGGTGCAGAGGTTTGGCCCTGTAGTCCCACCTACACAAGAAGCCAAGGAGATAGGATTGTGTGAGCCCAGGAGTTGGAGGCTGCAGTGAGCTATGATTGTGCCGCTGCACTACAGCCTAAATGACAGGACAAGACTCCCTTCTCTTAAAAGAAAACAAAACAAAAAGGCATTAGATAGAAAAAAAGAAAAAGAAAGAGCTGCCCAGCCATTTGGTAGAGTGGAAAAAGGGAGTCTGGAGTTCTTTAGCCTTAGTATTTCAATGCTAATTTCATAAGCATATTAATTTAGTCTGGTGTCACCATGCAAGCTGCATGTGTTTTCGGTTTTCATTGCTGGAAGAGAATTTGCAAGGTGGTGGAGAATTTCTTACGTAACTTTGGGCTACTCCTTTATCTCTGCATCACCATTACCGTCATCTTTTTCTTTGTTATCATCTTCATTATCTTAAGAACTCTGGTTGACAAGGTAACCAGGTTAATGGTTCCTAATGGTGTCATTCAGAATTACTCATAATTCACTTTGGCCTCTGATCTAATCAAAAGCCCTTTTCTGCAGTACCCAAATCACCTCGTTGGCTCACAGTCTACCATGTAATGTACTGATTATAGGATAACTCCTATTCACCCCTCACTAATTCACACAGAAATCTGAATTATTGACATGTTTGCACATTTTAGTAACAACATGGATTCTAGATTCCCTTTTCGAGAACATAGGTGGGTGTTGTACATTTTTTTTAACTTGCTGAGAAGGTAGAAGGTTGTACTTTTCATTGTTCAGGGATACTTGACATGTAGTAAAGTATTAGAATATCACCAGAGATGTATTTGTAGCTTTTGTGTTACTTGATGACTTTCTTTGATATTTACCACTACCAGTTATAAGAGTACATAATTTAAGATGAAGGAGGTTCCGTTTTTGATCCATAGACTCTATCTCCTAGAGGGTGGGTGATGTTAATGAGGAAAATGTTTCCTTTCACAACGAGATTCCTGGTGGACTAAAACAGGCATTAGCAGGTTTCTCTTCTCTAATGTGCCAACTCCTCATGCTTTGGTAAGACAGGTCCTCATTCATATTCAGGTATGTGTTGAATATTTTCTGTGTGCAAGATACTATTCTAGATTCTGTGATAGATATGAAATTCTACTTTGGGCATTAAGGAAGTAAAAATGAGAATTGTGAAATTTTCTTAGAATTGTTTTTCTTACAATTTAGGGCCATTGTGAATAATAGTCTATCTACACGAATCTATGTTTTGGAAAACATTTATAAGCAGAAGCATCCAGAGATTGCTGGATTCAACCACAGATAGTTAGAGATGGCAGGGAATATAGACATGTCTCATTTTACAGAAAAGGAAATAGCATTGATAGTTCCTAGAAAGATGACATTTCAAAGTTTCCTGGCATTTTTCTATGCTTTTAGGCTGGACTTGTCTTACTTTTCTAAACTCTCCTTGCATGCCTTAATATAAGAGCTTCAACTTTAAGACTGCAGGTTTCTTTACTGACGCCACAACTCCATTCTCCCTTTAGGATTTTACTGAGGCTATTTCCCTCTTGAAATTCACTCTTTCCTTTTTCTGTTCATCCAAATCCTGTCTTTAGATCTTTGGTGCAAGATTCACCTTTTTGAGGAAGCTTCTCCTTGATACTTCAGCCTTTATTGTGTACTTGTAACGGGAGTTTTGGAAGGGTAGCTTAATTTGACAAAAATGTATTAAAGTTCTCTTACATTTTAATCTGTATTGGAATCTGAGGGAATGTAAAAAGAGGAAAAGAAATAAAAATACTTAGCACACAAGAACTGCTTGTTTAATTCAAGCAGTTGAATCCCTTTAGGGCAGGATCATGTCTTATTCATCCTTATAAGCTGTGTTAGACACAATGCTTGATGCATGTAGATAGTCAATAAATATTTGTTGAAGAAAGAAATGACTGAATTAGGACAAAAACAAGGACACATAAGAGGAATACTCCAGTAAGATTAATGTAGAGTGGTAGGTCTTTATGAAGAGTTGGGAACTGAGCTACATGTTAATGGTAGATAGCATTTAGATGAATTACATTATTAAAGTAATTTCTACTTAGCATTTATTTGGCACTTACAATGTGCCAGACATTGTTCTACAATGTGTGTTATTCCAGTGATGAATAAACTAAAAGCTGAAAGCCTGGTTTCACCACTATGAAATCTATCAATATAACAAATACATTCGTACCCCATAAATGTATACAAATAAAGAACTATTTAATCTCCCCCACGTCAGATGAAGTAGTTACTAAGATCACTATGATCATGCTATGTCACGGGTGGGGAATCTGAAGCACAGAGTGAACAGAGCAACTTCCCCGCGGTCACACAGTGACTGAGTATGGAAATCCAGATAGTCTTGCTCCAGAATTCATGTTTTTACCAATACTATGTTGCTGCAGGAGGGAGAAGCCATATTAATAAAGAAATCAAACTAGGAATACTGTCATTTCATGTTCTTGAAACAGGTGGCAAGTCTGAATGTGTAGAAGCATGAAGAAGTAGGGCAGAGTCAGGTTAAACAAAGAACTGAACACTGATAACAGAAGGTCAAGCTTTATTTTCCAGATGTTTTGAAGTAGTTGACCTGGGTAAAAAGAAAATATGTAAGAATCTTTATCTTTGGAGTGAAGCTGAAGTCATGGGAATGGATGGCTAGTTGAAAGGAGAAGGTATAATTACAGAAAAGCGGAGTGGAGCTGAATCTGGAAAATAGCTCTGCTTAGGAGTCAGCTGAAAAGGATGACAAGTTAGCGGAGGAGACAGATGTGGTTAGAGAGGCCAGAGGGGAATGTCTAATGGAATGTCACCAAGGCCAAAGGGGGAAGGAGTTTTGAAAAGAGACAGTGGTTAATGGCAATATGTGTAGGAGGGAATGAGAAGTGAAAAATGGCTTGGGATTTGGCTGAAAAGAGGCCAACTGGGAGTTTAGGCAGAGTAGTGGGGAAGGAAGAGAAGACTTCACAGCGTTAAGAAAAAGTGGAGGGAGATAAAACTGAGACAGTGACAAAGGAGAAAAAACAGATAAGGTAAAGACAATTATATACTCAGAATGTCTAACATGGTATTTTGTTTATGGTAGGCATGAAATAAATGTTTACAATCTGAACAATTTACTTACCACGCGGAAGGAGCCAAATGCTGGACCGGTGTGTGTGTGTGTGTCTGTGCGACGTGTAGCATTGCAGGGCTGGTAGGGAGAGAAGGCTATTAGGAAAGAAAGCGGGAGGAGGAAGAGAAAAAAGGAGGGTGGGGCCATTCGTGTCAGGAGATGGAGAGAGAGATTTGATGCATGGGAGAGGGGAGTGCTAGGGAGAGGAGGACAAATCTCTAAGAAGATGGTCAGGAACAGAAGAGCTTTATAGGGCCTGAGATATTTTGGGATGAAGCTAGGGTAGAGGAGTAATTCCATGCTGCTAAACCAGAGGTTAAAAACTGCCTTGTTAAATAAGTCAATAAAAATAATTCTCTCAAAATAGATCACAGTGCTAAACCTGTATCAGCAAAGGCCACTTCGAAGACTGAGTCCATCTGTCTTTTAAATTTTTGCTTGAATCCTCAAAAATTCACAATGATTGGACTTGACCTCAGTTCATGGCAGTGATAACAGGGTCACTAGGTTCAAACCAACCCTGCCCAACATTGTCTGCAGAGCTCCTATTTATAGTCAGGGATGTTAATCTTAGTATCTCCCTGTATATTTCAGAACAAGGATGTGGTTGCTTGACCTAAAGCCAAGGATTTCTCAAGGTTGAGGGGTGCGATTAGGACCTTTAGTCTGTTGCACTGTGACATAATTTTTCTAGTCCATAGTTTCTTCGTCTGATATGTGAAGAGCTTAGACTAGAGGATATCCCAGGTCTATTTTCTGGCTTAAAAATCCTTCTACAGTGAAATAAAAAAATGCCAGTTTTTATCAGCTCTCTCAAGGCAATTCAACCACCCCACCCCTTTGTGAATGCTCATCTGATCTGACAGAACAAATGCAAGGAATTGCAAACTAGGCCATCTCTGAATTCTCTTGTAGGGATTGCTCTCCAGGTTCTTAGATGCTAATGTGCTTAGAAATGACTGTGGGACTTTGGGTGTGTGTGTGTGTGCAATTTTACCTTTGTTGTCTCTTATTGTCCTATATAAAGATCAAGTCCAACACAGAAATTATTTCCAAATAATTGCCCAAATAAAAGTCCATGTCTATCCAGGCCATGACACTTACCTTAGAAATTCTGTATATGCCAAACCTTTGAGTTGGCTCTTCAGAGGTTTAGGATTTAGGGAGAATGGATCAGACAGGAAAAATTGACTGTTGTCTTTTTTATAGAGTTAGTTTTAATGAGGGCTAAGAATGATGATGGCTTGATGGTTCTCAAATTTGATCACTAGATTAAAGAATACATCTCGGGAGGCTGAGGCAAGGGAATCACCTAAGCCCAAGAGCTGTGACGCCACTGCACTCTACCGTGGGTGATAAAGTGAAACTCTGTCTCTACCAAAAAAAAAAAAAAATTATATATATATATATATGGTACCCATATGTAGCCATATTGTCCTCTGAGATTGCCCTTCTAGTATTAGAAGAAGAGAGAAAAATTGCAGACTTGTGAACTGGGTCACATTTTGCTCAAGTTTGCTTTGTGTTTAGGAAGTTTGGGGATTGGAGTGCTCACTTCCTGTGTTTCTGGGCAGTGTCTGTGAGTGGCAGTGATGACAGCACAGGCAATGGTTTTTAGAAGTTTCAAAATATTAAATGTCTTTCTAGTACGGTTGATTTCTCAATGTACATTTCTACTCCACACTGGCTTCCTTGACCTCTAGTCTTACACTTCTGACTCCTTAGGATCTTTTCTCCAGGATGCCTTACTCGCCTCTCAAACCCAACTTATCTGAATATGAACACAACAGTTTTTTTCTGAACAAATTTCCTCTCTTAATTTATCTAATTTTGTCAGCAGTGCCTTCACTCTTGCCCTCACCCAGCCCATGAACTCTGTGTCAGTGTCCATTTCTACTCACTGTGAGTCTGCTCAGACCAGCTCCAAGGCCAAGTCCACCCTCTTTGACCTCAGCTGACACCTCCACAGCTCAGGCCTTGTAAACTCATGTCAGTGTATTTCTTTGGCCCCCAGAATGATCACTCACTACTGTGCTAACCTTCATGAAGCAGAATGTCCACACCATTCTCAACTCAGATGTCTTCAGGGTCTGCTGTAACCTTCCTAGTAAAATCCATCGCCTTTTCCTGACATTAAAGGAAAAGGATTAAAGGCTCTCTATGCATGCCATCTTCATTCATTTCCTCCATATATGAATGGAATACTCCGCTATTTCCTAATAAACCCTGACACTACGGTTAATTCTTTGATTTTAGCCTGCCCAAATTTGCCCCAGAACTCATGCCTCAGCTAAAGGCCAGTCTGTACAAAAGCATCCAGAATCATCCTGCCTGGAAACAAGGCCTTGCTCATGTGACTGTCATTGACCTTCTATAGAGGTCATGCTATACAAGTGGATTTGGGGTGGAGCTAGTTGTGCACCTGCCTCAGGAGTTCTCAGAGGAAGCAGCTCAGTCTTTTACATCTTTCTATCTCCTAAGAACCAAGTCCTTCAAGTTCCATTATTTATTTGCTAAAGGAATGAATGAACTTGTCATGGCAGAAGTCAGAATATCAAAGAACAATTCTCTGATCTGCCAGAATTCCTTTTCAGAAAGTACTCATTGATAATTTTGACAATTTTTCTCTCTCAAAAAGTAATGTCTTAGTCTTGGTGCTCAGACACCAAGGCTTGATAAAGGCTTGGTGCTCAGACACCAAAGGCTTTTACCTTGGCTTGGTAAAAAGATGGGACTTTTTACTCCTGAACTATTTGACCTTTGAGTTACTTTCTGACAATTGCTTGTAGCACAAAAAAATTTTTTTAAAGGACAAAAGTAAGTGTCCTCTATCCTACAGTGTCTGACTATGCAGGAACAAAAATAAGAGTTAAATATGGGGCTTAGACTAGTGCTGGCCAAAAGCATCTTGTTTAGCAAATTTACAAAAAGACTTGTGTTTCTATTTCTGTTGTTACCTATAATCATTGTCCTTGTTTGAACTAAAGTCTCTTTGGTTTTAGGTTTGAAATCATACTTTCTGTCAATAAGTGTTAATGTGCTTAGTATAACTTGTAGTTGTAACAGACAGAGTCATTGCACAGGGCTGTTTGCCTGGCCTGCTTCTCTTGATAGTCTGTCAAAGTGGCTTCCTCTATACAATTCACTTTCCTCTGGTTCTGGTAAATTCCCCGTCTCCTTACCTTTTGAGACCTACGTGTGGTCATAACCATGCTGGGGCAAGCTATAGTCCTTTCATAAATAAACCCCGCTACTATTGCCATTGTCGTGTGTGCCATTTGTTTTCTGTTGGGACCATAAAGGAGACAACACAGTCAGCCCTCTGTACCTGTGGGTTCCATATCTGTAAATGCAACCAACCAAGGATTAAAGATACAAAATTTGTGGATATAGAGGACCAACTGTTTGTACCCACAGGTTCTGGAGGCTCAACTGTGAACCTTCAGAATCTACAATTTTGGCATCTGTGGGAGTCCTGGTGCCAGTTCCCCCCAGATACCGAGGTGACTGATGCACATAGATGAAGCTTATCTAAAGCCTTTTAAAAAAATGGAGATATGTTCCTTAAATCTCCATTCCTTATGAAAACAGGGAGAGTTCAAGATAATAGACAACAGAAAATTAGATGAAATGACCAAAGTTATTTTGAAACTATAACCTGGATTACTATTATTTTTTCATTTTAATATGAATTTTTGGGAGAAAGAGCGTCTGGAGCCATTCAAGGCATGATAGGTCTTTGATAGCTGTTTTTAATCTTCCTAGTAGCTCGAAGAAGATAGTCTCATGAATGTTCTGTACTCCTCTTGCTCTCAAATCAGTGTGAAACCAAACCACCTGCTCAAGTTATCAGACCTCAGACTGGTGAATCTCTCTTTACCACAGGAGAAACAATTTGTCTTAGAGGTTCCTGAGCAACCACTGGATTGCCTGTGGGGGAGTCTGCCCCTTCTGGACAAAAGGAGCCAGTGGTCAGAGGGCCACGTGTTGAAGGATATCCTGGGCCCAAACAGGAAATGTACTCAGAGGAAAGTTACAGTAACTTAACTAGCTCTGTGGTCAGGAGGGAGGCGTTCTTCTGTGCCAGGGAAACTGGCGTCATCTTCACGATATGCTCACAAACATCATAGGGCAAGATGGCTGAAAAGAGAAGCTTTCGTTTTCTTTGGTTCTTACCTAACCCATTAAATTATGTTCAGTCAGAATTTAAAGAAGGAAACAGCATGATTAGGATCTTATAAACTGATTTTTCAACTGCAAAAGAAACTCTGGCTGTGATGTGCATAAATGGGACCTGATAAAGTTCTTAAAGGTTCTGGAGGAAAATCACATAGCTAATTAAACATGTGTTCTCGCTTTCTAACTGCTCCTTTTACTTGCCATTGCAGACTTTAGTCTTGAGTGCTGCTTACCACACTCTTTGGTTCACCAGCTTCTATGTGCCATTTTATTTCTTGGTAGTGCTATGATAAAGGAACAAACAAAAGTAATTCACAAAATCCCTACAGTCAAAGATTTGCCCAGTTAGGTAAATGTGACTTTATGTATTGACTAATGTTCTTGTTCAATCAATTTTTACACTTGGGCAAGCTGGAATGGAAGACCTACAATGGCATAATCATTGTTTTTGCATAAAAAAATTGATACAAGGTGTCCCATGTCAGTAGATTGTCTGTAGACCTTATCTGGCACCCATCTATGACCTTCAGGTAGTCTTTCAAATTGTAAGCAAAATGTTTTGTGTATATGCCTTAGAGGAAAAAAAAAAGTTTGGAAATATACTTTCTGTAAATATGAGCATGAAATCAATTCAATCTTGCTGAATGAACAAAGTTGTTTTTCTATTCATTCATGATTTAAAACCTGGATGTCTAAATAAATTTATGATTTACTCTTAGATGTCCAAATAAATAAGTTACATCTCAGTTCTTTCATTATTTGTGTGACCTTGTTCAAAAAGTCAAATGCTTCTTTTGTTTTCAGTTGCATCTTCTGTAAAATGAGGGATCGGCTTAGGTCATCTCCAAGTTTCCATACAGCTCAGCAGTTTTTGCAGGATGAGACTCCAGCAAAATGGAGGAGAAAATGAAATTTATCTTGTTCTGATTCTTTTCACATTCCTTCTACTCCCTTACTGAATGATAGTCTTCTCCCTAACTCTCACTTCAGGTACTGAATACCATCTTCTCTATCAAGTCCAACTTTGAGAGGATCTAGATCAATCATTTGAAATTTTGATGCAAAATGGCAGAGAAAAGAACAAGAGCTTAGAGGTGATGAGGCATGACCTCAAGTCTCAAGGGTCACTTACTTTTCCTATAACCTCAGACAACTCACCTACATCTTTGACCTTGGTTTTCCCATCTATAAAACAGGTATGAGGCTGATGGGTCCTATTTTCTTCACAGATTAATATGGAGTTTAGAAGAGATAAAGTAAGAAAAAGCATTTTGTAGTCCTACAAATGTAAGCCATTGTATTTCCCACGTTGCATTTTAGGCTTTATTTTCTTTGGGAATCTAAGTATTAACTGAGGATCTTTCAAGGTTAGAGAGCCACACTTTAGGGGTGGTTATTCATTCCACCTGTGCAGGGGGTTGACCTAGTTACTGAATATAGTAATTGACCCATTTATAATAGGTAAAAAGAGAAAGGTTTTTAGTTGTTTTGGTAACCAACCTGCCCCCCTCAACTCTGGCCTCCATTCTCATGGAAGTCCAAGCAACTTTCGATTTTCCTTAAGTCAGCTATATCACAAGATTATCTGTGGGAAATCTCTTCGTTCTCACTGCCTTGCTCATAAGTAGCAGATAAGTAGCTTCTCACCTCCGATCTTACTCTTCATGTTGCCTATTGTCAGGCAAGAGTTGTGAGGGAAAGAGGTTTGAGGTTACTGTTTCCTGTCTCCACACCTTTAGCTGGTTTAGCTGTTAGGAAAGGCTTTGCAAAGCAAAGCAGTAGATTCATCATCAAAACAACTTGTCAATTCAGTTAGAGAAATGTCAGTCAAGCTAATCTTTTGATACCATAAGCAAATACAGTTGATGGGTTGACAATGTTTCTCTTTTAACCTGTAGGTTTGACCTAGGTAGACCTTGACTAACATTCACAAGAAAGAAAATCAAATATTCACAAGCAAAGGGCTAGGTCTGCTAATATCAGTACCAAAATACCCTAAAAAGGGTGCTTTCCATTCCTAGCATGCACTGGAAAGCAACCAAACAGAAGTTGGTATGGGGAAGCTAAATATTCCTCAGATGTTTTCTGAGTCTAGTTTTGTCCTTAAGTTTTATATTATGTCCTTAAATTATTTGAAGTACTATGGATTCCCAGAAACTCAGAGAACCAAAGTATGTATCCAAACCAAATGTTGTCTGGTTGCTGTTGTCTGATGCTCTGATTATCAGCTATTTTGATTTATCCAAGTTTTTGCTTTACTCTCAGTGAGTAAAGTGTGTACATTTTTTACACATGCTTCATTTTAAGAGAAAATAAGAGGAGTCAGAATGGTGTGTGCTGTAAATCATAATGATCACATATATTCAATATCACTTAGAGTAACCAGTTATCTTTTTCCACCCACTGAAAGGAAATTTCTTTCATTTAGCAACTCTCTAAAGCAGATGTAGATTTTGAGGTCCTATGAAATCGTTTCTCATTTAGGTTTCTCTGAATTATTGACATGAATCAAAATGGGACTAAGTGATATAAGGGCATAAATATTGAAAGACAAGAGATTTTGTTAGCTGACTTTAAACTCAGCTTGAACCCTATACTAGCAGCCTGTTAGTTATATATGAACACATGGTAAGCAATTTCAAGCATGTGTTTAAGGATCAGCTAATTTAAAAGTTATCTGTGTTGACATTAGAAGAGAAAGGAAAGTAAACATTGACAGGTAAATTGGATGCCTTTTTTTTTTTTTTTCATAAAATGGCCATATCAAAAACCAATAGTTTTCCATCTCTTTCCCAACAAAATCTTAGCACAGAGAGTAACAAAATAGTTTTCCTTCCCCTATTCAGTTGTTGGATAGGCCACCAGCCAGGAGAATGCAGAATATGTAGCCAGCCTAGACACTGGTCTCAGATTGGTCTTCCTCTGTAGTGCTGAGGTAGAGTGGGCTCTGGAGAAATCCAATCAGTCTCAACAATGCTGATGTTTGAATTTTGAGGCCCACTGTGGACAGAAGGAAAATCCATCTTTCAGTTGTCTCACTACATGATGCCTTGTGAAGGAAAGATAGTTTTGGGAGAGAAAGATCACTGCTTCTCCCCTCTGAAAAACAGAAAACTCTGAAATAAGCTCCAGGGAGCCTGCTGTGTTCCAGAAAACTTCAAGGTGATCTTTATTTTCTTCACAATGATGCCTCAGGCTGAAAGAATATTTTCCTTCTAGCTCAGATGTCCACACTTCACTTCAGTGTCTAAGCTGTCTATTCTGGTAATGTGATGAAGAAGAGATGAATGAAGGAGAGGTGGAGGAAGGAGAGGTGGAGGAAAATAGTGATTTTCTTACTGGTCTATGTGGCCTCAGGACAGGCATTTTCAGCTCCTCCTTCTTTCTCACTCACTACACTTAAGCAAATGTCAAGTTTTGCAAAGTGAATCCGGTAAATATTTCTTGAGTTTATCTCCTTTCATACCATATTCCTGTCCCTTATCCCCTCTTGCCTAGAATTCTATGGATATATCTTAACTGGTCTCCATGTTTTCACTCTTGTGCCCTTCAAATTTACCTTCCATGTTTTTGCCAAAGTGCCCTATATAAAATGAAAAATTGTGCACATCACTTTTCTGCACAAAAGCATTCAAAATCTCTGTTGCCTGCAAGATAGAGCCCGAGTTCCCCAGTGAGGTGAACTATGCTTACTTTGCCAATCTTATCTTTCATAACTCATGATCCAGAAAATTGAGGTAGCCATAATTTACCTGTATCTGCCATACTCTTTCTCACCTCTTTCTCTCCTTGCCTAGACTGCTCTTTTTCTCTCTTTGTCTTTTCCACATACAGTCCCTTAACTCACCCCCAACCACAATGCACATTCTCCCACCTTTATCCAGGTGGGAGACACATCTTAGCTAGGCTAACTTTTACTTAGTAAAAGTTGTCAAATCAATGTATGCATGATCCCTCATGACTCAGGCGAGCAGTCATCTCCTCCACAAATCCTTAGCTGGTTCCCCAACTGTCGCCAGAAGCTCTGCACAGATCACTGTTCCACTATTTGTAAAGCAGTGTCTGTTTAGTTGATAGTCTGTCTTTTCTAGTAGAGTGTGTGGAAGAAACTGAGCGCAATTCATTTTTAGGAAATCAATTTTTCTCTTCCACTAGCATCTCAGGAACATGTCACACCCTGAGTTAGACAAATTGTGTTCGGCATACAGCTGGGGTAGAGATGCAAGACCTTCCTTTCTCCCTCCCTTCCTTGGCTCCACCTCACTGTGTGTACCTGGAGGAGGGAGCCAAACTGGGTAACAATCTGGGCTTTCTCTCTAGCCTCACTCATTTTCCCCACGCACAGTCCCTTTTTATCCCAACAAAAAAGTTCTATTCTCATCTTTTTCCTTATATTAAAGGCAGATCAGGAAGAATCTGAATGCCCAATAAAACAAAATTCAGACAATTAGCAACAGAAACACAGATCCCAGAGGGCTCCATAAACAGAAATACAGATGTCTAACCTCTACTCCCTGACAAGGAGGGGAGATGCTGGCATTTGTTGCTGGGGTTGGTTACCCTTCCAATCAAAATTGGCCTCATGACTACTTCCAACTAAACAAAGACAAAAGCCAAACAAAATAAAAACAACAAACAAGTTGGAGTTTCACAGTAAGACAGGTTGAACTTTTGAATTCTTACATGTTTACTTCTCAGTGCTTCTACAGAATATTTGTTGACTAAATAATAAATGAAACCCAATTTGTTGAGACACAGTTCTGAACAGGGATTTAAGGAGATGGTAGTCAAATCGGCAGCTAGATTTGCCAGCCGTGCCCTTAAATCTTTTTTTTTTTTTTTTAATTAAATCACAGTTGCGTAAATTAGTGCAATCAAGGGGTACAATGTGCTGGTTTCATACACAATCTGAAATGTTTTCATCAAACTGTTTAACATAGCCTTCATGGCATTTTCTTTCTTTTTTTTTTTTTCCCCAGTGGTAAGACAGAATTTATTTACAGAAAAGAATACAGAAAACACTAAAGCTCCTTGTAGAGAGAGAGAACTCAAGTGGGGAGAGAAAAGCTCTCTCAGTTTCTCTCCCAGTCTTTCCCTGTCTCCCCCTTTAGGCTTTTAGTCTCAGGGTATATATAGGTGTATGGGTTCCTTGGCCAGGAAACCACCTGGGCAAAGTGAATGAATGTATCAATGAATGGACACAGTCCATTCATGGAATTGAGGCCTAGGAAATTCACGTGAAATTGATCTAGGCATAGGAAATGGGGGTTCCACATTTAGTCCTAAGTGTAAAGTGAAGGAGACACCAAGGCACAGGTGTCTCCTCACATGCCCTTAAATCTTGAAGAATGATATGGTCTCCTTAAGACAGACAAAATTAGATCACCATTTTTCACTCAGCAATTATTCAATGAGACCCTATTAGAACCTCATTATTATATAAAGAAATGTAACATGTAGCCCTTGTTGTGAAGAGACTTGGAATCTAAGGGCCTAGGGGAATTATATATGAATCAAAAGCTAAACAAATTGAACCATGTGAAAAAAGAGGTATTCTAAAGATAGAACCTGACCAAATAGCAAAGGAGTGATACAGACAATAATCATTTTGACATCTGAGAAGAATGGTATGCTGGACCACGAAGTCAGTAGACAAAGTGTGGAGGTAGGAATGCTCATTATGTTCTTGGGGAGTTAACTTAAATGGCCTGGTTAATTAGGAGGTTTGAGTTAGAGGAGATGAGGTTGTAAAAGTCTGTGGAGGCCTATGAATTTGAGGATAAGAAGTTGTGTTTCATTTGTTAGTCCATTTGTTCTCAAATTTGATTGCAATTTACAATTACCAGAGAAACTTAAAAAAAACATGAATGGAATGCCTGAGATTGTGATTTAATTGGCCTGGGAATCATAGGGTTTTAAAATTCTCCAGGTGATTAGTCTAATATGTTGTCAGCTGGAAAAATCGGTTAGACCATACTGGTTTTCAATCCCTACCGAATATTAAAAATCAAGTTGGGGCACTTTTAAGACAATACAAAAGACAACTCATGGAATGGGAGAAAATATAAAAACATCACATATCTGATAAAAATATATAAAGAAAAAATATATAAATAACTCTATAATCCAATAATAAAAAGACAAATAGCCAGTTAACCAATGGGAAAATAATCTGAATAGACTTTTCTGTAAAAAGAATATACAAATGGCTAACAAGCACATGAGAAGATGCTTACATCATTGGAGAAATGCAAATCAAACCATGATGAGACACCACTTTATACTCACTAGGATGGCCATGATAGAAAAGACAGACAATGATAAATGTTGGCAAAGAGGTGGAGAAATAGGAACCCCATATACTGCTGGTGGGAATGTACAGTGGTGCAGTTGTTTTGGAAAACAGTCTGGCAGTTCCTCAAAAAGTTAAACAGAGTAATTATGTGACCCAGCAATTCCACTCCTGGCATGTACCCAAGACGACTGCAAACATATGTTCACATAAAAACCTGTACACAAATGTTCATAGTAGCATTATTTATAATAGCTAAAAAGTAATGAACTGAAAAACAAAATGTGGTATATCCATACAGTGAAATATTATTTGGCCATAAAAAGCAATGACATTCTGATACATTGATAACATGGATGAACTTTGAAAACATAGACACAAAAGCCAACATATTGTATGATTCTATTCATATAAAGGTCCAGAATAGGCAAAGGTATATAGTCAGAAAATAGATTAGTGGTCTCTAGGGCTTGAAGGAATGGAGGAATGTAGAGTGGCTACAAATGAGTATGGTGTTTCTTTTGGGGCTAATGAAAATATTATGGAATCAGATAGCTGTGATCCATTCACAACTCTGTAAATATCCACCAAATCCACTGAAACATACATTTTAAAAGAGCAAATTTTGTGGCATGTAAGTTGTATCTTGATAAAGTGGCTATTAAAACTTTATCAATACTTCCCCACAACTATCCCCAGCATAGACAAATTAAATCAGAATTTCTGGGAGTGAGAGAACCTGAGCACTAGTATTTTTTCTAAAGTTCTTGATATAGAGCCAGAATTGATAACGATATAGGAGACAAAAAAAGGTATTATTAACTCAATTCTATGCAGCTCTTTTACTTCCAAAGCAAAAACAAAACACCTGAGTACATAAATTCAAATTCAGATTATATTATAAATTTCATTTTAATGGTTTTGATTCTTTTGCTCTTCAGAATGGGTATATGGGGTGTTGCTTCAAATAACTTCTTTTTTAAAACTGCAGATAGATAGGTAATTATTGGCATATAGATAGGTACTTATTGGCATATCCCTAAACAATAACAAAAGATGTTTTTGTGGGCATTGAAATTTGAATCAAAGACACAAAGCAATTTGTTGTTTTAGAAAGATTTCGGAGGGTCTTTTGTTTACAAAGTTGAGTTTTAATGTTTCAGGGGTCTATTTCTCAGGTGATTGTGGATGACTTGGGTTTCAGTTCTGGCTTTTCTCACCTTTTGCTCAATGACTTAGAAAAACCATATAATGTTTCTAGGCCTACAGTCAATTGAAAAAAGTAAAGGAATATATTATCAGGTGCCAGCAATGAGGGTACAGTGGGAAACAAGATTGGCATGTTCTCCTCTTCCAGGGAATTGATAACCTAGTTTCAGTTTCTTTGCTTTAAAGGTGAAGACAATTAAATGGTCTCTAGATTCTTTGATCTTTCATGGGGTAGCATAAGGGTAGAAGATGAACTAGAGAGGTAACTCTTGTGAAATCCTTCCATTCTTTGTGATTTAAAGAACAAATCTGTGAATTTCTTGAGGAGGCTATTTTCTGAATTTGCTGTGGAAGAGAAATTAAAGCAAACTCTTTGGCTATGTATTTTCTTATCTCTTCATCCTACTTTTGAAATGGCCAATAAAGTAAAAATGTTTTGGAATCATACACCTAACTCCACCTTTAACCCAATATCTAATCTTACCCTAATATTAACCTTAACCATAAACCTAATGCTAACTCCCTAAATATAATTCTAAATCTAACCCTGAGCCAGGACATGTAAGTCTAAGCCTAACCCTCCTACTAAGTCCTAATTCCAAACACATAACCCTAACCTGAGCCCTAACCCCATCCCTAACCCTAAGTCTAACCCTAAGCTCCAACCTCTAACACTAGCCCATAACCCATATCCCTGACCATAACACTAACACTATAATCCTTACCATAGCACCCTATCCCCAACCCTAATCCCCAAACCTAACCTTAGCATTAACATAAGCCTAATGTGAGAAAAAGTTTCAAAGTATTTTAATTCCTTCATAAAAGTCTATATTACAGTTTAAAAACAAATCTATCTGTGCCTGTTTCAGGTGTTAAAACTGCTTCCAAATATATCACCCCTTGAGGAAATCAGCTTAATTCATGTTTAACATCTCAGGAATCTCAATACAGGTTAAACAATTCCAAATGCACAGCAGTGGAGCTCAGTTCTGTTAGAAGGCTTTGTTCTGCCTTTCAGATGAACATATGCTCCATTGTCCCATTCAGAGGAGGGTGAAAATGATATCAAATTGTAAACTTTTAAACTCTTTGTGTAAATATCTTCCCCAAGAGCTCCTAAATCTTCATCTGCCAAGAGAAAGCCTTTGCTAGAGAAGTCTTGATTTGGTTAATTAATACATCTTGATTTCAGGAAAAACCATCATCTTTATGCTGTTGTTCTAAGAAAATGATTTTTTCCCCCCAGAAAACAAGATTTTGGTGAAGCAGTCGCCCTTGCTTGTGGTGTATAACAATTCAGTCAACCTTAGCTGCAAGTATACCTACAATCTCTTCTCAAAGGAGTTCCGGGCATCTCTTTATAAAGGAGTTGATAGTGCCATGGAAGTCTGCATGTTGTATGCAAATTACTCCCATCCACTTCAGTTTTCCTCAAATACAGGATTCAACTGCAATGGGAAATTGGGCAACGAATCAGTGACATTCTACCTCTGGGATCTGTATGTCAACCAAACAGATATTTACTTCTGTAAAATCGAGATCATGTATCCTCCCCCTTACCTGGACAACGAGAAGAGCAATGGGACCATTATCCACGTGAAAGGTAATGTGCAACTCTACCAGTATACTGCCCTACAGTAATGGTTTTCAACTGCATTCCCAAAAACTAGGCCAGGGTCAGTGGCAGGGTTGAGTAAGTTCCAACTGATCTGATATTAATAAATATAGTTAATAAATAAAGTTATGTTAAATAAAGTTAAATAAAAATAAAGTAATAAATAAAGTTAATGTTTTCAAAAAATGTTTTTGGTTTTACTTTAGATGAGATTTGAGGTTATGTCTTGAGTATCTTTACTTTCCTTCACTGACATTGAGTGGGAGGGGAAGGGGTGAAGTTACAGCCCATGGGAATAGATCACTCATAACATCACTCTCCATTATAGTGGATCATGGCAGAAAAAAAAATGCCATTAAAATGTAAGCCCAGGTATCCTCAAGAAGCAACTCAGTCTAACAGATCAAGACCCAAGAAGAATGAGTTCTCTTTTTAATTAATACTCTTTTTGTGCTCCTTGGTCTTCTTCTGTAAAAGTATCTTTTTATTTTCTCAAACATACAAAGGATGCTAGACAAAAAAACCAGGAAATGTGGTATTTGCTAGTAACCAACTCTATGATCTTGGATAAGTCATCCAACCTTTACATGGCTCTAAACTTGATACCATGAAGCAGTAATAATGAATTAGTGAAAATAAGTCTACTGAGCTTATGTTGGCATTATGTTCTCTCTAAAGGGTGGGAGGAAAATCATACCATTCCCAAACTCAGAATATAGTTTGTTGGTAACAACAAGTAAAACGAGAGAGTTTACATCACATTTTTTGTACACTTTGTGGACACACTAAACCCCTTTTTCCCCCTGTAGAATGATAAATAAGAGAATGGATGCTCAGTTTTATATTTAATACTAGCATGATTCCAATAAATGTTTTTTCCCCCTATGCTAGAATAGAGCTGTGCTGTGGTGAAAAACAGGATGTTAAATAAGCAAAGAACCATTAACTGAATGTGGCAGAGTAGTTTTTGTGTTCTGGCAGAATAGAGGCAATTAATGTGTGACCATTTTGCTTGCTGAGTCCCTTTCAGATTTCTAATGTGTCTTACATCTAAGCAGAATATTTTAATGGAATCAAGTCAAAGGTTAAAAAAATTCTATTTTGGAAGTTAAGAGTAGAATATTTTTTTCCTACATGAATGATACATTACTTTAGGATAGTATATATTATATATATATACACACACACATTATATATATAATTTATATATATAGTTATAATTGTATAATTAAATAATAATTATAATTAAATGTTATAATTTATTAAATATAATTATATATATAATTATATATGTAACTAAATATTATAATTTATTATATATGTATATAATTATATATAATAAAATATAATTTATATATAATTATATTAATATTATATATTAATTATTTATTATACATAGTAATGTTATATAATATATATAATTTATATATATATCACTATATATAATTTATATTAGACACTAATGATTTTCTACTCAGTAATTTTCAATCCTGTCTACATATTATAAATCTGGGTAGGTTTTTAAAAGACACCAATGCCTGAGTCCAACTCTGATATTTTGATGCAATTGATATGGGTTGAAAAAGGTGCTGGATCTTGTTATATTTTCAAACTTCCTTAGATTGAGATCATGTATCCTCCCCCTTGCCTGGACAATTCCTCAGATAATTTTAATGTGCCGCTGAGATTGAAAATCAATGAACTAGGATTTTTGGTATTCTTTCTAGTTCTAATTTTCTCTGATTTTGAATAGAAGTCCCCCCCGCCCAACCTTTCTGATTCTCAAAGATTTTAAGTGACTTGTTTCTCATCATGCACTCTATCAGGCAGTGTTGGGGCTGGAAATTTATCTTCTGGTTACTAGTTCAGTGTTCTGACTTCCATAAATAGGCTGATGATTTTCTTCAGGTGCAAAAACATGTATATCATTTAACTGATTTTAAGGATATAGTTTAAGGTTTAGATAAACTGTCTTCTGATGGGGGAAGGGAGAGATCTTGGGTTGAGGCCATGGGAAGTCACCATTTTGAATCCCACTGTGGATTCAACAAAGTGAAGTGAATGGAGCTTTACCAGTGTACTGCCTGAAGTAATAGTGTTCAACTGTAGTCTTGAATGCTGACTGGATCAGGGTTGGGGTTGGATAAGTCCCAAAGAGCAAGTCTATACACTCTAAGCTAGTGATAGTTTTCATATTTTTACTTTTTTCACATTTTTCTGTGATATTTTATTGCACTCAACTGCCATTCCTGTATTCCTTAATCCACTGTATTCTATTTTTCAGAGAATTATTTTTGTCCAGATCGCCCATCTCCTGAGTCCTCCAAGCCCTTTTGGACCCTGGTGGCAGTTAATGGAGCCCTGGCTTTCTATAGCTTACTGGTCACAGTGGCCCTTTTTGTTTGCTGGGTAAGAGAAGTGGCACTGCTTTTACATAACTTTTCTACTGTACATGAAATCTGAATGTATTCAAGAATTTTGCCCCTGTGATTTATTTTCTGTGTAGTGTATGATTATTATTTTCTTTTTCCCATGCTAGAGGAGGTGATCTTTTACTCTGTTTAACTTTATCTGAGATAAAAAATCTTCTATTTTCCAAAAGACACTAAATAGATGGCCTAGCATAATAATAAACTAAATGGGCAAATTAGAGTCTGGAGATTAGGAACAGTTATTTTCCTTCTCCTCATTTTGCAATATAATTATGACACATAAAACAGTTGTAATATATACATATGTATAAAAATCTAGGTAACTTGGGAAGCTAAGGCAACTGAAGCCAACTAAGAACTTCAGTTTGGTCAAAAGTCATGGGAAACCTGGCTATTGAAATCGTGTATTCAAACCTAGCACAGAAACTAGACCTATTGATCTGAGTCATATTTTTGTCTCCTCTGAAGCAGTTGAATTGTGTGAGGCCAAATTTGGTGCTGTCATTATGAAACTATAACAGGAGTTAGACTTTTCTGAGCTCTTGCCACCAAACTTAAGTTTACTAACTTTTGCAAATGTTTGTGCAATAAACTTTGTGTATTTTTCTTTACTTTCCTCAATGTTGAACACATTTTGATGAACATATATATCTACAGTTAAGAAAGGACCTTGTGATGAAGGATCCTTTCCCTACTCAGAAACTTCCTTCTTATATACTCAGTGTAGTACAGAATACCTCCACTGTTGGCTCCATGTTGTCTTTGAATTTTTTTCTAGAAGTTAGATGCATGTGTGAGTCATTTCTTCAGTGAGAAATGTCTTCTCTTTAAGGATAAAGGACTATCTTTTTAAATATTATCCATCAATTTTTATTAAGTATATTGAGTATTTAATGAATGCTTATTGGATTGATGAGCTGATAAATCCCATGAAGGCAAATTAAGGACTTAAATGAGCCTGTCTGAAGTGGTTGCTTTTTCCTGGAAATTCCTCATACTCGGTTCATCTTCAGAATGCCTGGTTTCCCTTCTGCAAGTTGCTCAACGCTGACAGAGGGCTTAATTGTAGTTAAATATTGCCTCTGTTCTGCCCCTGATGTTGGTTGAAATACTTTCATCTTTCTGGACTTTGGTGTTTTCATCCATGGTATCTTCTAGCTTTGATCCACTGTGGTGTTCTCCAATGGTTTTAGGATTTTTAGAATTCTTAGTTCTTGTTTTTATTCTAATCTCTGGCCATTGGTTTTATGCCTGCTATATAGCTTTTCAATCCTCTTACATCTCAAATTCCTAACTTAAAGATCAGGTGCAGCGGGCCTTTGGGTACCCCTCTAGGAAAGCTGCTTCCCTGTGATGTGCTGACCTAGTAAATTATTAGCGATTTACTAGTTTTGCAGGAAGCAGTTTTGGGTACTCTTTTAACTTTCAGTGGCCAGAAGAGTACTGCTCATCATTTAAGGTTTATTGTCAATATGCATTAGAATGTCAGTTACCACAATGAGGCACTAATTTGAGTGACTTGAATCACCCACAAGGACAAAAGCAGCTTCTTGCTTTCAATGAGTTTGAACAGTTCACTTTCAACTCAGATATATTATAGACTTTCCGGGGCTTTTCTTGGCAGCTCTACTAATTCCTAGCAAGGTTCATCTTGCTTTGCCTTTTTTTTTTTTAACTGACCCGTCATTCATCAGTCAGATCTTGCTTTGTCTTGAGAAAACTTATTGTGGTTTTACTTTGTCTCACAGATTCCCTGTGAACTGGGTAGTTTCAGTGCTTGGCATGGTTTATCTCTGTGGCCTCTTGTAGTCTCTTAATGTTATCCAGTAAGAACCACTCTTTATTTGCATCACAAACCTAGGCTTTTGTACTCTCTTACCAAAAGGGTATAAATAAAAAGATATCTATTATTTCATAGAACTTAATGGCATTTTTACCCTGAGCTCATCTTGTCCTGTTATTACTATTTAAGAAACAAGCAACCTGCTGAGCTGGGTATTTAGGCCATTAGGGATCCCTAGAGTTTAGCCAATTCCTAGGTAACTTTCTGGGATCCTATTTTTGGCTGCTGTGCAGCATGCTTTGGTATAAGTTGCTGTTTTCTGGAACTTCCTGGATGCCTGTGATGTGCTACTGTAGGCAGTTCTGGACTGAGTGGGTTTCTGGGAGCAGCTGCAGATTCTATCTCAGTTCTTGACCTCATGTTGACATTGAGTAAATGAAGAGCTCTCCTTGGTCAGTCTGCCACAGAACAGCACCTGTTATTCTCATTTAATTCTCCACTCACTTAGCTGAGCTGGTAAACCTATTCCTTTTTCTAGTCTAAAGGAACCTTTTAAAAACATGGTGTTCCCACTGGGTGGGGAATGTGAATAGTGTGTGTACAGATAGTAGTATCTGCCTTTTAATCCAGTAGATACTTGAAGACCATGTCTTTAAGTAGATTATTCTATGCATTGCTGCTGCTCCCAGGAAACAGTGGATAAGGCTGGCGTGGGGTTCATGGCACAGGAAGAGTGATCCTGACCATATATTGTTACTCAACATTGGTGAAGGGGTGGAATAGATGATAGTCACACAGACACATAGGGTGGGTACTCCCTGCACACATACACACATGTGCTACATGCACATGGGCACTGTGGGTTCTCAGTGGTGTTCCCCACCATGACTGTGTGTGTCATTTTCATCCCACTGCTGTTTATGGTTAAGATAAATAAGTTCACCATTTGCTGATAGCATAAGGGTAAGCATGGAGCTAACTGTAGTAGATCTTTCATTATCTTTATGTGCAACCTGGAGAACCTCAGAGTCAAGACATCTTTATTACTGAGGCCTCTCTACCAGCTATCATTTTGTTTGGGTGTCTGGAACAAAGATTGTCACTTGGAAGTTTGGCAAAGCAAGTCATTTGGTTTGGAATAAGTACTAAAATGCTCCCCAGTCATCATCAGCAGTCTTCTACACTTATTTGGGGACACATATTTTCTTAGTCTCTCCTGTGCCTTGCTGTAACACTGTGCCTAAGAGAGCTCTAGTCCTTCATTTATAGAAAGGATGTAGGACCAAGATAATTCTTTGTTGCAGGGGGCTCCTTGTACATTGTATGATGTCCTAGAAGCATCTCTGGCTTTCCGCACTAGATGCCAATAGCATCCCTCCCTGTTGTGGTACCCAAAAATGTCTTCATAATTTGCCAGATGTCTTCTGGGACAGAAAGTTCAAGGTGCCAAGGACCAGGTTTGGGAGGCCTGCCTTGGGCAACCATATATATGGTAGTGTCATTTACCACGATGAGAAACACTTAGAAAGGAGCTCATTCTTAGGGAAGATCTTGAGTCTTATGTAGGACAGGTTGTGTTTAGTCCAGAAATTTGGATGAATAAGTGGTAATTGAACCTGTGAAGGTGGATGAGACTGCCTAGAGAAAGAGGACAGAGTGAGTAGAGGAACTGGCCTAGGACTAAGCTGTGAGGAATTATAGCACTGAATGGCTAGAGAAGGATGAGCTTGCAAAGGAGGCAGGGGAGGAGTGGCCAAGAAGGCTGGGTGAAAACCGGATGTCACAGAGGACAAAGAGGAAGAGTGTTGCAAAAAGGAAAGAGTAATCAATAATATAGAATACTGCTGAGAGTTCCAGAAGATGAGGGCTGAAAACATGGTAGTTGTGTTTAGTAACATGAACGTCAGTGTTTATCAAACTTTTCTTTAGCATTTTCTCTTCCACGAAACGAAGGTCAAGGCTGAAGCTGTACACTTATTTATTCAGGTATCATCTCATTCACGTGCAGTACATCTCCTTATACATCAGGCCTATGTGCCAGGAAATAGGCATTTTTTTTCATAAAAGAGAATTCTGGATCCAGAAATCCAGATGGCTTTATGTTTTTAGAAGTTTTATGGGTCATTTGTTAAAAATGTTAAATTTACCTTACTTTGACCCAGGAACGGCACTCCTAACCCTCAGTTGAAAACTGCTAAGGTTTATGGTGAGTGTAAATTTTGCTACAGGTTCAGCATAGCCCTTATTTTCACTCCTAGTAGAAATTCATCCTGAGGGAGGTGAGCCTGCAGGATAGAGATGTGTGACACTATTGTCCCTAGAGTCAGAGAGGAGTAGGAATGTAACTACTTCTGTGGAACTGTAAATCCCCATTAATTGGACTCAGCTTTTACAAATTTATGACTATACCAGACTCTGGAGGAGTGAAGGTCCTCTATGGTTAACTATGGAAAAATGGCTTTTTTTTTCTTTTGTTGAGACGCAGTCCCACCCTATGCCCCTGAGTAGAGGGCAGTGGGCGTGGTAACTCACTGCAACCTCTGACTCGGGCTGTGGGCGTCCCGTTGCCTCAGCCTCCGGAAGCCGCTGGGATTACAGGCGCTCGCGCAGCGCCCGGCTGGGTTATTCCATTTTTTCATGATTCAGGGTCTCATTCTCACACAGGTGAGTCTCTAACTCCTGAGCTCAAGCAATTCTCCCTCCTCATCCTCCCACAGTGCTGGGAAAAATGGCTTTTTAAGCCAACACTAATGTAAGAAGATTTCGATGGGGATAGGCTTAACCTTCTCAAAGGGGCGAGAGCCTTCAAGGGTACTTAAGTATCAACAGTAGATATGTTAATTGATATGATTTTGGAATTCAGGTCAAATAGCAGCATTGAGAACAACGTGGATGGATTTCTCTAAAATATTTTCTTTAACTGAGATTTTTCAAGTTCATTTAGAAGAGTTAGTGGTTAAATTTGACTAGTCATTACCCAAGTCTGAGGTGCTCAAGGAATGCTGGTGTTCAGTGTCATGTGATAGTCAATGTTCTGTACGGTTAGAACTCCTTCCATGTCCCTCCACCTTGACACTTGTCTCTGCTGCAGATGAAGAATAAGAGGAGCAGGCTCCTGCAGAGTGACTATATGAACATGACCCCGCGGCGGCCCGGGCCCACCCGCAAACACTACCAGCCCTACGCCCCAGCACGCGACTTTGCAGCCTACCGTTCCTGACACGGACGCCTATCCAGAAGCCAGCCGGCTGGCACTCCCCACCTGCTCAACACCACTGCTCTGGATAGGAATGGACCGCCTCATCGTCAGCCGGCCACCTCGGGCCCCTGTTAGGCCACCAATGCCAAGTTCTCTTGAACGACTACCAAATGTCAAGATCATTTTGAAACTCTGAAATGAAGTTAAAGAAATTACTGTGGCAGGCCAAGTCTTGTAGTGCCATGACCCCAATTCAAACTTACCATGTATTTATTGACTTGACTGAGAAGTTAGGGTGCAAAATACAAAGTGAGTAGATTCTGTCAGCCTTGAAATCTGCTTTCAAGCTACTGGCAGAGCCTGTTTAGTTTTCCACTCATACGCACATCTCAGTCAAAGAAAGTGTGATGCCAATGGATGTTTTAAATGGAGAAGAAAGGTTAGAATCATTCCTTTTGGTTAAATGGGTATTTAAGGTGGGAACAACTTAGCGTAGGAAGAGGGGGGAAGGGGAGGGGGAGGAAGACTTGTCTATTTTAAAAGCTTTAAAACACTGTCTCCTACTCATGAAATGAGCCATTTAGTTACTATTTAATGTTGTTTTCCTTTTGGTTTAGAAAGATGTAGACATTCTCTTTGAGGAATTCTGACCTTGTTTGGTTACTTGGAACGATGGGATCCCCTCAATGCAATGCTAGGCAAATCAACTTGATTTTCTCACTCCTTGGGATGGGAATTCAGTGTTAATATTCACAGCATGACTTCAAAAGAATAAAATAGTTCTCCCAAAAGGAAGAATATGTCAGAAAATAAGGTCAGTGAAGTCAAAATTATTTGAAGACTACGAAGGATTATTTGTTCAGCAGCAGCTCATTCTAGTCAAACCATGCAGTGGGGCTGCGCCCTTAGGATAATCCAGAATGGCTACTCTGGTCTTTGTCCATAAGGAAAATGGAGAACCAGCCACTCCTGTGGCTTCTAAAGATGGGCTGAAGTTGAAGTCTTGACCTTCAGTCTAAGGTTTAGATGGCACATCTCAGGTTTCAAAAGCACATATTGGCAAAATGTTTGTTGCTCCACCAGCTTTACCTAAAGCCAGAAAGGCTTTGGGAACTGTCAACAGAACTACAGGAAAGTCAGTAAAGACTAACGGATCCCCGGCAGCACCTGTGGCTCAAAGGAAGAGGGCACTGGTCCCATATGCTGGAGGTGGCGGGTTCAAACTCAGCCCCGGCCAAAAACTGCAAAGAAAAAAAAAAAAAACTAACAGTCCTCTAAAATGAAAACAGCCAAACTTCCTTGCAAAAAAGGTGACTGAGACGACTACTGGAGCAAAAAGCTCTGTTCCTGCCTCAGATGACACCTATCTAGAAGTAGAAAAATTATTTCCCTTCAATCCTCTAGATTTTGAGAGTTTTGACTACTTGGACAGCACCAGATTGCAGACCTTCCCTTGAGTTGAGTGCCTTGATGAGGTGAGAAAACTTGAAAAGCTGTTACAGATGGGTCCCCCTTCACCTGTGAAAATGCCCCCTCCACCGTGGGAAGCCGATCTGTTGCAATCTCCTTCAAGCATTCTGTCGACCCTGAAGGTTGAGTTGTCACCTGTTTGTTATGACATAGATACTTAAATATCTTAGTGCTTTATAGCTAGTGTGTGTTTGTATTAATAAAGCATTTCTTTAACATGTTAAAAAAAAACCCAACAAACCATGCAGTGGCTTTTGTGTTCCATATGTTTCAGGTTTGAACAGTTGGTCTTGTTACTGTGTGTGTAGATCTGAAGTGGATTGCTGAAAGAGCAGCCAGAGGGGAAGTGAGGAGACTGTGAAAAGGAGACATTTACATTCATGAGGGTGTAAGGGATAAGTCCCAAGAAACATCTTCTGAAGGACGGAGAATAGAAAGGAAGAAAAAAATTCTCGCTATGTGCCAAGGAGGTAGAGGCATCAGGTGGAAGCTTTCCAAAAGGTTCAGCAGAAGGAGCCCTGGACTCCTTTACAGGGACTTGAAATAATGAAGGGATCAGGGCTCCAAAACTCTGGGTTCAGCTGCTCTGAGGCCTAAAGGTCCATTGACGTGGAGAAGTATTTTGGAGGGAGTCTTTTGAGACAGCATCAAAATTCTCTAGAGACTGTGCAAGGCCTCACCCTGGAATGACCATGGATATTTTTCTGCCTCCAGTTTGGATCAACTGGAGTATGCCTGGAGACCTTGAAGAATGGCTTCAGTTAACTCAGGTGTTGGAGGAGCTTAGGTTTGAGAGGCAAATAGACTTGGGTCAAGTCCCACTAGCGGAATGGCCTTAGGCAAGTCACTAGCATCTGAGACTATGGTTCTTCAACAATAAATTGGAGAAAACAATCCCAATCTCCATAAGGGCATGACTCAAGTCTTTGTCTGTGCTTGTCCCTGGCATTTAATACCATGCGTGACATATAATGTTAGCTATTATTATTATTATTGCCATGTAGATAAATTATATATAAAAATCAAACTGGGTAATGACTGAAGAAGGGAAGAAATATTATGACACAAATTTAAACCCACTACACAGGGAAGAGGTGCTATGATATGTGAGAACCTCTCAATTCCCACCATGTTCCTGTTTATTGGAATATTTTATCTTGTAATGAAATATGGCGCATTGGCTGGGCGTGGTGGCGCACGTCTGTAATCCCAGCGCTGTGGGAGGCCGAGGCGGGTGGATTCCTAGCGCTCACAGTTCGAGACCAGCATGAGTGAGCCAGAGTAAAAGACCCCGTCTCTACCACCAACACACCACCAA
>CAUYRH010054935.1:0-22567 GCA_963574655.1 Perodicticus potto | reverse complement strand
AAGAATGTCAGCCCCCTACCCTATCAGAAATTTGTGTACAACTTTTGACTCCTTAAAAGCTTAACTATTAATAGCCTACTGCTGACCAGAAGCCTTAGTGATAACGTACATAGTGGATTAATAAATGTTTTTTGTATGTTGAAAAAAAAAAAAAAGAAAGAAAAATCCAGCCTAATGTTATGTTTTCCTCCCTTTCTTCTCTTCCCTCCTCTAAGCTTCTATCCCTTTGGAAATGATACTGTCCTCACTTCATCAAAGTTTTTAATTTTCCTTCTCATCTTACCTCTGCTCCTAGAGAAACACTTCTTATTGGCAAGTTCCAGCACTCAAACCCCTGGGCAAAAATGTCCGGAGCAGACGATAACAGACTGCTCATAGGTAAGAGGATCTCAAAAAAGCAATTACTTCAGTGGCCCTGCAAGGGGACGCTCCCCTCTCCAGGGAGAAGAGAGTGATGAAGAGCTCACCAGGTTGGCCTCGGCTGTTACTCTGTGCCTCTCGGGTCTCCTTCACCAGCTGTGCCATTTTTCCTCAGCCAGTCCCTTGAGAACACTATAAGGAAACTTGGTCCAGAAACATTCAGTATCTTGACAAATGTCTCCTAGAAATAAGCCTGAGGCCACCAAGTACCCGGAGATGCATTAAAGAATCATCACAGGGCAACTAATCTCTCGGCCCGTCTGACCCCAGCAGAATAGCAGTTAATAATAGGGAAGGGGGAGATGGCCTACTCTGCTTCCCGATTTCCCAAGACAGTCGGTCTCTCTCCCTTCTCAGCTCCACATTTTTGTATTTTTTTTGATGTAAAGAAATGTGTGATGTTGGAATAAATTGCAGCTGAATCACTCCTAGAATTAATACTTAAAGAAGACACAACCCTCTTTTTTTATGGTGATTTTTTAACAAGAAGAAGTAAGATGCAGCCCTTCACGGGTAGTGTGGTAGTGAGTCATTGGTGTTTCTGAGACAGAAAAACTATACACAACCAAACATTCTTAAGGTCATTGCACTGGTCTCAGAAAATTAGGAGTAACTCTCTACGCAAACTATATCCAAAGAGCAATACTGGGTTACTTCTTAACACTTGGACATATTTATATTTGTCCTAGACATAGCATGTGCCTTTCTTTCATAACATTTTTTGTGATGCATTTTATTTAAGCTCTTGCACATAAAAGAGAGAAGAGAGAAGAAAAAAGAGCAAGCAACAATTGCCACCTGTCAGACTTACCTGCATTTTTTTAAATTAAATCATAGCTGTGTACATTAATGCAATCATGGGGTACAATGTGCTGGTTTCATATACAATCTGAAATATTTTCATCAAACTGGTTAACATACCCTTCATGGCATTTTCTTAGTTATTGTGTTAAGACATTCACATTCTGCATTTAGTAAGTTTCACCTGTACCCTTCTAAGATGCACCATAGGTGTGGTCCCACCTTGGTTTGTATTACTACAGATGTCGTTTAGATTAGGCACCTGCTAAGAAGAGCTCACAATGATCACTACCATTTTATAAAGCATCAAGCATGTGCATACTCAAAATAAACATTGTTAGTGCATCATAGCCAATGCTTTTCTATGTTTTGCTTCTATTAAATGCTGCAAATGGTCTCCAAAAATTCTCACCCCATCTCCCCCCCCAAAAATTTTTTAATAGTAATATAGATTTTCCATACCTATTCCTCATTCATTCAGTCAACAAGCATATTCAACGTTAAGAATAATAATGAACATTAGCTGAGCACACACAAGTGCTAAGGCTTTACCTAAGTAGCTACTGTTGTAAGATCAGGACTTTTATGTTGAGGACTAGTTAAGGTACAGGTTATGCTGCTTTTAATAAGTGACCAAGATCCAGTGACTTAAATTAAGAAGATTCCTTTGCTCTTTCAGGACGACTGGAGGGGAGCAGACCAAAGTTGTGGGGTAGCTCTGCCATCTTCAATGTGCTCTTCACAGAGCAGCTGTTTCTCAGCAAGCAGAAAGGATGAAAAGGAGAATTCATGGCAAGCAGCCTATCTTTAAGGAAGTTAGATAAAAATACAGCCATGAGAACTGACAAAAACTAAGCTGAGCTTACTACTTGCCCCGTAAAAAAAGAGCTACAATATTCAAAATCGAGTTCAGTGAGTTAAAAGTGGAAGAGGTTAGCTATCGAGGCAAAGGGTGAAGTTTTGCCACGAAGGTTCTGAAAATGTATTTGATTGGTTGAGAAGAGGACTGTAAGTCTCCTTCAGGTGGGTCATTTCTCAGATTTATGTCACAAAATCTTGGGAAGAAATTCTCAGAGCTTCAATATGGCTTTGCAGGCACTTTGGCAGACACATCCTCAGGATTTGGCAAATTTTTAATGCAACAAGAAGATGACCCGGAAATTTCTTTCACTTGCAACTAGTGCTCTAAACACAGCCTTGAGCCTTGCAGTCATTTTAGTTGCCAGGGATGATGGAAACGTTGTGGACCTGAGTATCCAGCTAAAACTCGAGGGGCTGTATTACTAAAGGGAAGACAGGGAGAATGGAGGCGGGGATAATTACTGATTCTTACCTCATTCTGCCTTTCTGAACATCGGGTATCCATGATCACCCTTTTTCCAATTCAGAGAACACCCTCACCCCTTCCTATGGAAGATCAATCCAAATTCCATCCAGGCACTGCTTTCAACTCAACCTTCAGGGTCTCTAGAGTTTGCACAATGAACTACATCGGATCTGAGGTTGGCTTTTAATCAGCCCTGTTCGGTCCCCCTCACCCAATAGAAAGTAGGAGAGAAGCCACAACTTATCACAATGAAAACTCCCATCCAGTGTAGTAAAGGAGGGACAGGGAATACTCAGCATCCTGTGGTGCACAGAAGTGATGACATCCCACTCAGCAGTAACTCTGAGGACCCGTTGCCCTTGCAGAGGAGAAGGTAAGATGGACTGGGATCTCTGGAAACAATTCCCCTGGTATTACCCTGGCTTTGTCCTCTGAGAGAGTCTTCCCTATCCATTACTGTCTGTGGCCCCATCTGAAGATGCTAGGGAGTGTGCCCTTGCCTGTTCTTCCACACTTGAGAGCCTGACAGATTCTTTAGAGATGAGAAAATCTGCAGGCCTTCAGAAGTTAAGCTTGTATTTTCTTAGGAAATATGACCCCTTCCAAAACTTTGTAGGCTGCCTACCTGCTTTCTTTTAGTCAGTTCCATCCAGTAGTGCTTTGGGTCTTGCTTCCGTGTTGTATACATTACTTCCCAAGTCCACATCATCAGTGACATCCCATTAGTTACCTCCTGAAATAGGCCATGGTGGGATTATTTACAGTGTAAAGTAGGATTATTAAAAGGATTTGTTCTATAAAATTTAGATTCAGTCAAAAGGAAGCACTCAAAGATTTAGAAGACCACATCTGACACCAAAGGCCATCCTTTTTCTAGGATGAGCCCACAAACTTAATTTTCTATGACAGCTCTGATGGTAGTTCCAGAAAAAGAGTTCCAAAATTCCTTGGAAGGGTGGTGGACTGTGCACTAGCATTAGTGCGTAGCTTCCCAAGGGGAGCTCTTCAAGGTGACCACGGTGATATTCAGCAGTGAGGTATATAATAATTTTTCTAGGATAAGTTTGTGAACTTCATCGTCTGACTCTGTATGTCTAATGAGTAGAAGATGAGGTGTAAATTTATAATTAGACATGTTTCATTGGAAGGAGAAGAAAGTAAAAAAACAATTTTAACAAAGATATTATATAACTGGTTTTTTTTTCTCACTTGGCAGTGCTTTTGTAAGTAAAACACCTGTAAGTCAACCACCCAAGGGACAATAACAAACTGGTCAACATATGCAGGTGGTCAACACGAAGCATTAGACCCACTGTACTGATACATGCATGTCTGGTCTATGAAAATTAGGTCAGCTGAAGGAGGTGGTCAGCTACGGAGGTTCTATTATATTTGAAATGAGCAGTTATGGGGCTTGAGCTAGATTTTCACTAGATTGCTTACCTTAAGGCAAAAAAAAAAAATTATCATTGGTTTAATTTAAATATTTATTTGCATGTATATCTATCTCAGTTTATAGATGATCTCCTTACCCAGTAAATTTCAGAGGTGCTATTTAAAGGACATTAAAGATAAATTTTCGAGCAGAATCTGTGATACAGGTAGAGGAAATAAGACTGCATTAGAGAACTTCTATCATTATGGCAGCAAGGCCTTTTGCATTATTCCCTTTGCAACACTATTTGGGAGATTGCCTTTTCTATTATTGCTAAAAATAGAGTATTATTTTGGCACTTTCATACTCCCCTTCCTTGTTAATGGCAGGCTTGGTCATGGGACTTACTTTGGCCAACACAATGTCAGTCTGCTAAGTTCCTGCAGGAGCTTGAAGTTAAGCGTGATTACTACCTCCAATTCTCAATATCCCTCTCTCAGCTACAAATAAAGCAGTTCCCATATAGAAGCTGCTCCATCTATATTGAAATGTAATAGGGGCAAGATTAAACATCCATTGTCCTAATCTGCTAAAATTTGGGGATTGTTATTATGGCACAAATGATTAATACAGTTCCCATCTCCTGAATGCCAATACAAGCTGAAACAAATTATCAAATCTTACAGGTTCACATATAAAGCATTCTTCATAATTCACAAAAGTTATTTGTGTGTATCTAAATCAGAAGTCTTCACATGTTTTGTCAAAATATTTTATTGCACTTTATAAAGGAAAAAACAGACCTCAGATTAGTTGACTTGGTCAAGATCAGAGAATTAGTATCACAAAGCCATCTCAATGCTTGTCTGTGTAATTCCAAGGCACAGGTTTTCTTGTTATTCTGCATTTCATCGTCTTTTAGAAAAGGGAAAAATCCCAGAAGACTGATATTATATAGCGTTCATGACTCTGAACTCTATGGAGAGTTCATGGCTCTGCAGTCTGAAAACAGAATGTCTAACCTTCAACTCCCCTGCGTTTGAAGCATCCTTAAATTGCTGTGTGTCAGAGTATTTGCTCTATTTACTAATTTAAAAAAACTATATTATATGATTTAGAGAGAACTATCACTTCAATTGTAGCTGGTTTTGCTTTATATATATATATATATTTTTTTTTTTTTTTTTTTTTGGTTGCAGTCGTCATTGTTTGGTGGGCCCGGGCTGGATTCAAACCTGCCAGTTCAGGTTTACGTGGCTGGCACCTCAGCCCGTTGAGCCACAGGCGCTGAGCCTGGTTTTGCTTTATAAACCTAAATGCCACCACGAGAAAACTATTGTCTACTTCAGCAATATTAGTTATCTTTATTTACGGACTTGGCTTTGTCAGGGACACAGTCATTTCCCCCTGTGAGTTCTGAAAAACAAAGTATTACACTTTGGATTATTCAGAAGTCCAATTCAATTTGATGGTTCAGTGTTCAAAAAGTTATAATGTAGCATGAATAACATAGAAATCAGAAAATCAAACTCCTGTTAACTATCAATGTCCTGAGGGAGTGGATAAAAACCGTACAGAGAAGATACTTTGTTGTTCTTGAATTTTTTGACTCTAACCTTCATTTTCGCCTCTCTTCTCTTCCATCTACTTTTTCATATAAGCTAAATTGGGTTTTGTGGGGTTTGTTTGTGTCTTTAAATTTAGGCTACCATTTAAGACACAGAAGTCTTAAAAATGTATGCATTCTACATTGCTAAACGTCCATTCCTCTATCCTAGGGAATTTTTCTTTGCATCTTGGCCCTTTATGTAATACTCTTCTCTTGTGACAATGACAAGCTATAGCTGTTTATTGCTTTTCAATGTTTAAAAGAAGCAGCTGAATTGTCTGAAATGTTCATGGAATGAGAATAGATTACTACAAATTGTGCTCAATTTCCCTTTCAAGAATGAGTCAGAGACTGATTTTACACAACTGTTTTATCCTTGTATTTAGAGTGTGGTTAGAGGGTGGGAACTTGGCAATGAGGAGTTTTCTGGGTCTCAGAGCCCTTGCCTGCACGGCACTGACAGGGTTCTCTTTGTTGCTGTATACCTGAGTAACAACACCCTCTTCCCTTATTTCCCTGGTAATTTTCTTCTATAATTGGACGCATATTTTTTACAAAAACCTGATGTCACCTACGAATATTAAGATTCTCATTACTCTTTTCTAAAATAGGCTTTCTCTGGCCAAATTCATTACAGCATCTATCTCCTCACAATTTGTCAGTCCTGGAGAATCTAAAATGTGACAGTTTGAGAGGCCGCTTGTGATTGTGAAAGTCAGAGAAGAGGGAAGCATTCGATAAAGCAGCCCAAAATTATTACAGACTTTCAGGACTTCCTTTGAAGCAAAACATTTTTCAAGGGTTGTGGCCTCATTCCCTGCCTCTGTCTCCTAAGGCTGAATGAATTTAGAAATCCCAGAAACTCCAGTTTCCCCCCAGAGGAGACCTGAGAAAAGCAGACACAACCCAAAAGGGAGTAGAGAGATAGCCATGGGTTCCGAGGTAAAGCATAAGAATGAAAGCCGCACCTGCCAACTAGACATTGAACTTGAGCATGCCCCTGCCCTCTCGGATCCATTGAGTTCTCGACTGTAGCACAGAGGCGTTACAGAGCAAACCTCTCAAGTCTTTCCCCTTCCTGCACTCACTCTCTTCATATCAGGCCATCAGCTATACCCTTTGCTTTACCTTATTAAAAATTAAAAACCAGGCTCAGTGGCTCATGCCTGTAATCCTAGCACTCTGGGAGGCCAAGCCAGATGGGTGACTTGAGCTCAGGAGTTCGAGACCAACCCAATCAAAAGCAAGAATCCATTTCTACTAAAAATAGAAAAAATTAGCTGGGCTTTGTGGCAGGAACCTCTAGTCCCAACTACTAGGTAGGGTGGCTGAGACAAGAGACTCTCTCGAGCCCAAGAGTTTGAGGTTGTTGTGAGCTACAGTGAAGGCACAGCTCTATACCAGGGTAATAGAGTAAGAGTCTGTCTCAAAAACAAACAAAAAAGAATTTAAAACATTCTTAGGGTAGAACCTCTAGCAAGAAGATTTCATGGTACTAAAAAGCTAATCAGTGACAAGAATCGTTGAGGGATTTTTCTGCCCAGAGTTCACATAAAGGAAGGAAGAATAAAATACATTTACGCCAAAATTGACTTGAGCCTGTTAGTTTTCCACTCCTGGGGAAAGAAAAGAGAATGCTCTATAAACTAAACTGATTTAGAAGATGCTGGAGCTTGAAGCCAAAGTTAAGAGGAGAACAAGAAGACCCTCAAAACCCTGGAAGATGTGGGACTCCTCCCACGCAGGAGAATGGGGCTTACAGTCAAATTACTTTAATCTGGAAGAACAGAATGACCTCAGCTCACAACCGAATGGTGGGCAAATAAATGCAATACATTTTATAGATAGTCTGATGTATATTATATCTTCGCTTAAAGGAACATATTTTTTAATTTTTAATATTAGCTATATTTACATTTCCCTCTCATTTTATTTGAGAAAGTAACTGGTACATTAGTAAGATCTCAGGCCATAGTATCAGCTATGCTTCCGTTTGTATTTCAGCTTTGCTAATCACTTATCCTTCAGAAACCCAGTTGTCTCATTTCCAAAATTAATATGAAAATACTACTACTTCATATGTTTTGGGGTTTTTTTAGGATTTAAAATAATAAAAGTAAAATTCCTAACACATAGCAGTCACTAAAAGACTTGGTACTTGTAAACTTCATTCACTAGCTTTCACTGAGTCGAAGTATGTGCAGGTGCCACCTTAGCCAACATAGCCCAACTAGGTTATGGAGGGATGAGGATTAACCTCAGACAACTTCAAAATAATAAGTTAGAGAAAAACATAGATGGAGCTCTTGAAAATAAGCCTATTGTGGCTTTTGTGCCTACTGTATAAGTTTCTACCTGTTCCTTGACTCATTACACAAGCCCTGGAAATGGATTTTTCTCAGAAAGCCTTGCACCCAGGGCCAGGTGCTACAGGAAGGGGTGCTGGACAGGATAAGTCATGTCAAAGCAGTGTCTGGTCCCCTTCACAAATTTTTTTAAAACATAGTCTAGAGCCACAGAAATAGTTCAAATGTGTTTTTCACTTGGTTATCTCTCAGTAACTATTACGAAAGTCTGCTAAAACACTGCAAACATCATCTGTTCAGCCACACATCTGCTTCTGCTTTAAATAAACAGCAATCTTGGGTTTCAGTTCATTAGACTGTTCTGAATAGAGATAAATTAATTAATAGATCTAACAACCAGAATGAGCATGCCCACACTTCAAAAAGATAGCACTTATTTTATTCCTCCAATATCTCATTAAGGAAAAACAGGTCAAATCAAGACAAACTAATTCAACTCAATTTGTTTCTTTTCAGCTTCGAGCCTTGTAAGATTGCAAAAGCCCACACCTACCCAGATTGAATTTCATGTAAATTTATTGAACTATCAAACTCCTTGCACACTACACTGGAATGAATGTCTGAGTACATAATACCTTTAATTTATATAAAGGCTGCTTTCTAAAGGCCCTTAACAGTTTCACAAAGGTTATTAATCCTCAGAACAATCTTTTGAAGTTGTAGGGAGAATAAATTACCAAGGTACATAGTAACCTTGAAAGAAATACTTTCTCATTAAAAGTAAGTTCAGCAGCTGCTGCAGAAAGCAATGTGGCAGTTCCCTAACAAGCTAAATATAAAACGACCATGTAACTCAGCAATTCCACTCCTGGTTGTATATTCCAAATAAATGAGAACAGGTGTTCAAATAAAACTTGTATTCATATTCAAGTTCAATAAAAAAAACTATTCACAATGTCAGAAAGTAGAAACAACCCAAATTTCCATCACCTGATAAATAAATGTGGTATATCCATATAATAAAATATTATTCAGCCATAAAAAGGGATGAAGTACTAATACAATATGGATAAAATATTAAAATATTATGCTAAGTTAAAGACCCTAAATACATAATTACACTTACATAAATGCATAATTGACAAACCCATAGCAATATAAGCAGTCATTGTCCAGATCTGGGGCAGAGAGGAATAGGGTGTGATTGCCTAGCGGGTACAGGGTTTCATATGGGGGTGGTGAAAATGTTCTGGAATTGGATAGTCAGAATGATTACACAATGGTATAAAGTCCTAAATTTCACTAATAGTAAATGATTTGTTATATGTATTCTACCACAATATATTTTTCTAATTATTAAGTAAGTTTGACTCTTATGTTTCTGAAAGGGTATAATTACAGAGATGCCAAAAATCTAGGAGACAACCTTTAGACAGCGTCCTGACTGCCTTCAGACCAGCAGTTCTAGAGGAGTACATAAAGCCCAATATAAGTAATTTTCAGAATCCCAAGTGAGATTTTTCCTTCAGGCTTAAAGATTTCCTAAATTCTTAAATTCTTAAAGCCTTCTCTGACCTTCCCACTCCCAGGCCAACTGAGGTGCTTTATTATCTCTCTTCAATAGCATCAAACCATCAGGCTGCATCACAGCTCTTGGCCGACTCTTCTCCCTTCCCCACCAGACTCTGAGTTCCTTCAGGTCTGCAGCTCTTCCTTGTACTCTGCCTTGACACATGGGAGGAATTCTAGAAATTACCCTACCTTATGTATTGAAACAACAGACATACACTGCTCCCTGATTATTAACTGGTTTCCTTTCTGAACTGAAACCAGGCCTTTGCAGAAAGAATGTTATACATAAAAAGCAGACAACTTTAGATATAACTGTGGATATACTATATTACCCTGTGAATAAATATGTTGAAAGCAGCATGAGATTTTTGTGATTTTATTGACCTTTCTTTGATTTTCATTCTGTGAAAATGAATCAACTATTGGCTAAGCTGAATAAACTTAAACTATCCCCAGACTACTGATGCTCATAAAACGCTGTGACCTTAATGCCATGATTAAGAGTGAGCATAAGTAAGAGCAGTTTAGTGATGGACTGGGGAGAATAAAGGCCATGATGGGATAATGTCTTGACATTAATGTAGAATGAGGAGGTTAAAATGAAGTGAGGGAAGGAGAGCAATCACTTAAGAGAATTAACATAACTAGTTTTTGATACGCAGGTGACACGGCTTTTATTGGCATAGCTTAGAATTGGCCTATGCAGAAAATAGGTCCTTATTTTTAGTTACTGCTCCACAAGGCCTACTGTTCAGCTGCCCTAAAGCCAAAAGTCATTATTTTGGACAGCCATTCCTGGACTCAATTGCCTTACGGTTAATGAGATAATAAGATGAGTTAACTTATTCAGTTCCTAGGCACAGATATGGCAAAAAAACTTGTCTTCAATGGAACACAAGAAAGAGAATAAATTATGTGTTTTTATTGTTTGCTGTTAGCTGGTGGGAAGCATAGGGTTCAATATCCAACTCATTGTTTGCAAGTATTCAAGGCTCTATATTTCAGGTACCTACTACCGTGGTTTGGTGAGCCCCTAGAAATTCATGTGTTAGGACCTTAATCCCCAATGCAACAGTGTTGGTCATGGAGCCTAATTTCTCTGCCATGACATCACAGTAACCTCCAACTCTTGGGCTTAAGTGATTCTCTTGCCCCAGCCTCCCAAGTAGCTGGAACTTAACAGGCACCCACCACAATGCCCGGCTAGGATTATAATATCTTATTGAATTATCTGTCCCCACTGTCATCTGGACCGGAAGCTCCATCTTTCATGTTTATCATCCTATGCTCAGCATCTAGCAAAGCGGATGCTCTACACATACCTAGAACAGCGGCTGGCACCCAGTAGACACAACAGCAAGGTTGAACGAATGAATGAATGAGAGAGACAGAGGTTTGGCTTGTTAGATTCACACTGTTAAATAAGATTAATGCGAGGCAGTATAAAACACAAAGAATTTCCAATTCAGTATTTTTCTTTTCTATTCCATTGTCTTCTCCTCTTTAATTGCTGACTATCGCACATTCCACAGCTCAGTGTTTTCTTATCACCACCTAAAGAGTTGATGACAACATTATTTTGAAGCAGTGGTTCTCAACCGTCCTAATGCTGCAATCCTTTAATACAGTTCCTCATGTCGTGGTGACCCCCAACCATAAAATTATTTTCGTTGCTACTTCATAACTATTATGAATCATAATGTAAATATCTGACATGCAGGATGGTCTTATGCAGAAAGGGTCGTTCAAACCCCAAAGGGGTCGTGACCCACAGATTGAGAGCTGCTGTTTTAAACGGTGATTCTAAAAGTACTAGCACTATCAAGAGATGACCATGCTCAACCCAAAGAACTTTAAAGATCATCTTGAATTCAATCTCTCACTTTACAAACAAGGAAAATGAAGGGCAGAGACATCAATGGCTCACCAGGTATCACTCAGCAAAGCCAGCTTAGAGCTGACACCTGCAGCTGGGTCTTCAGGCTCCCAACACTGCTCTCCCCCTAGGAGAAAACATAGCTTACTTAGTTAGGGAGAGGAAGACAGCGTTAGGGTGCTATTTCCTAAGTCACAGAGGTAAGCTTTCTTGATGCCCTTTCTTGATGCCCTAGCCTTAAGCAATACCTAGTTCAGAGCGTTCTTGTAAGTTTAACGAGCTGTCAACTATGACAGCACCAGGAAGATGACCTGATGAACTATAGATACCTGGTAAACTGTAAACCATAAAGTCTAGAACAAATGATGGTAGATTTCAGAGGACACGGCCTGTGTTCTCAGCAGCCTGGCAATCCCATCTTAAAAAGTCTCAAGAAATTCTTTGCATGACAGTTTCTAACTAAGTCCTGTAGAGGTTTAGAGAAACTAGCATTCTCAATACCAATTTAGAAGCAATTTTTATAGAAACTCAATTTCAGGCAGTATTTGACAGTTTGCTAAACTTCCCTGATATACAAAATTTAAGAGATGATAAACAGTTTACTGTGTTTTGCTGCCGGTGCAGTCCTGGAACACTTCAGGAAAATATTTCATCTCCACCTCTTTCAGTTGCTGAAAAATAAAATGGCGTCTCTGACTGTCCTTCTGTGTCCTATCTTGGGATTGGGCACGTCAGTGGGCAAGAAAGATGAGCAAAATGCTTGTTGGGTGGGCTGTTATAGTAATAAACACTATCTGAGAGTATCCTGAGCATTTCCCAAGTATTAATTCATTGGATCTTCACAACAAAATCTCAGGGTGGATGGGATTCTTATCACTTACAGAGAAGCAAAGGAACTGCTGTGGGGTTAAGCAACATCGTAACCAGGGGAAGGAGCCACAGTTCCAACTCCACCATCTGGGGGCAGAGGCTGCGCAAGGCACTGCTCTCCGCCAGCACTGTCAGCCACCACCAGCTGCCTCTGCAGCCACAAGGCAGCGAGTTCTGAGTGATGCTGCCTCCTCTGAAGTGCAAATGTGACATTTCCCCCGGCTGTAGTCACCATGCCAGTGAGCACAGCAGAGGGGAACCTAAGAGTGACAAGAATTACCTCCTGTCATCGTCCAGGTTGTGACAGCTAAGGCTGTGATCAGGCAATGGCTGGGACAAGGAGAGTCCACTTTAGGCCAAGGGCCACGGGGAGCAGTCAGCAGCTCCTCACGCCACCCGGGAACCAGAAAGTCTCAGCAAGTCAGGGGCAAGTTCCTGAACAGCCTCTATTATATGAGCAGGCAGGATTAGAATGGAATAGAGTTTCCGAGTTAGAGGAGTGTTTGGAGGGGCCATGACTAGTATCCCTCTCATTTCCAAATGAGAGAGATGAGGCACAAATAAAGTGGGGTAATTTTTTCAAGATCACCGAGCTAGTTTTTTCAGGATGTGAGGGCTTTTTTCCCCAGGTGGATACCCTCTTTTGTCCAGGTAGATACCCTCTTTGACTCTTGCAAAATGTATCCCTAGAACTTCATACATGCCTCTGTTACAATTTCTGCTATAATATTGAATTTATTTGCTAGTTCCTGGGTCTCTCCCATTAGTGGACCCCACTCCCAGCTGCAGATGTCAATCTTGACAGCTCCACTCGGCAGCTGAGCAGTGCACATCAAATTGCATCACCTCTCCAATACTCATTCTCTTTCTTTATTAAATGGGAAAAGCAATAGTTCCTATAGCACAGCGTTGTTGCAACAATTAAATTTTAAATGCACATAGCTCCATGAGCCAGGTGGGTTCAGGGGTTGGCAAGCCTCAATGACTGTTCACTTTATATCTTCCTCCTGCCTAGTCCCAACTTTGGTAAATCAATTTATCAATGAATACGGGGGGTGGGGGGTTGTCATCAACATCATAATAGCAAATTGGCAGCAGAGTATGAGAGAGACATAAAGATGCGAAGAAGGCACAGGAAATGTCTCCACCCAAAAAGACAGTAAGATCCCATAAAACTAAAGCTATAAAGTAAACACAAAATGCAGAAGCTTCACCATTTACTCATTCTCCCAGGTGCACTTTGAGGCTCCTCAGTCAGGTTCTTCAGATTTAAATAAGACAGGCCCCATTTTCATTAGCATCTTTAGACATCCCTAAAGAATGCAAGGCAATTTGCTTCAGGTCGTATAGCTGGCAATTGGCGGAGCCAAGACTAAATACCACGGCCAGTGACTCCAGACACAGGGCCTACATGCCTGCAAATCATTGTGAGAATTAAATAAACTGACACGTGTGCAGTTCTTGTCACAATGGCTGGCACAGCGGCAGCTGGTTTTATTGCTAGTTTTATTATTATCATTACAATCCATGGACCCCCTCTTATACTGATCTCACCAGAGAAAGACAACGGCACTATTGCTCCTCAGGAAGAAATAAAGCCCTGTGACCTCCAGCACGTATCAGTGCCAGGGTCAGGTGCAGAGCCTCCTGCATAGGCTGGGAGAAGGGGCGTCCACCTCGCTCCGTCTTCTATTGCCCACCATTCGCCTCAGGTGGAGCACAGACCGCCAGACAAGAGGTGGGCAGAGTAGCACAAATTCAACCCTACAGCTAACCATGATCTCTCAGCCTATCATAATATTTATTGCTGACATGGCCAAAAAGGCAAAGGAGGCAGTAGCAGTGGCAGCAGTGGCAGCAGCAGCAGCAGTGAAAGCAGCCGGGTGAGAAAGCAGCTGGCACTGAAGGGCCTCACGCCGGGCGACAGACGTGCAGGGACGCTGGCCGTGATTACATCACTAAACAAACAGAGCTGATGGTCACACTGGCACCCTGGACCCTGCCGGAAAGGGACCAGGGGAGATAAGAATCTTGCAAGTACACTGGTGTGGGCTCAGCCATCACGGGGTTACCCGCCCCAAGACTCAGATCTGTCCCCAAGCTGGGAGCCACAGAAGCACCTGTTACAGCACAAGTCGTCTGGCAAGCCAAACAAAATGTGCACTCATCCAGGCCACCTGTAAAGGAATTTAATGCCTAACAACCTAGGCAAAGCTCCTAACTATTCACTGGTAGGTGCTAAATAAGTACCATGTGGCAAAGGCCCCTTTCATGCTAGCCTCATTGTTATCCCCCCATAATTAAAGCTGCAAAAAATTGTGTCACTCGCAAAACCCAAGCACTATATTTTCCTCACAAAACTGTCTTTAGTATCTCTTCTTTTGGCGTCTCTACTCACTACTGTTCTGAACAGCCTACTTTCTTCAGCTTATGCAGTTACTGCTTCCCTGCTGCAGAATTTAGGTTGTAATCATTTTCTCATTTTCCCCTCCAGCTGGCAGTAGTTTGGTCCCTTCTATCCGGTCTATCTTTAAAATGCCACGCTGTTGATCTGGCTTATTTAAAAACCCTAGAACAGGGAGAAATGCAGGCACAACCTCGCATCCCTCCAAAAAGCGTCCCTCTGATTTCTGGTGAGCCCCAGCTGACAAGATGGTGGGCCAGCAAGATAACGACCAACAGCTGAGCACCCAGCACCACAGCAAAGAAAAATAGAAAATCAAATGCTTTCTGCCACTTAAAAAAAATAAATGCAAAACAAAGCAAAAGCATAGATATAGATACTTATAGATATAGCATCCCATGTATCAAGTTCTCGTCGTATTTTCATTTGGCATGGCCAATATCACAGGTCAAGTATCTTATCCACTGAATAAGATACTTTTGAAACAAATAATTTCTTATTCTGAATCTATCACTTTTAAATGATACAGTGGTCCAAAAGATACAGTGTGATATTTAAAGATATCATTGAAGGGTATCTCGGTGGGGGGAGGGTGGCTAGCAGAACTTTACAATAAAATAGTGGACATTTTTTAAACAGAAAATGTGGAAAACAATGCATTTTCATAAGTTCTCTTTTCAGTTTATGTTACTTATATTACTTATATTACTATCAGTATAATCAAACTACTTACATAAATACTGGCAAATGTCAGCTGTCTGTATTCAGTAAGAAATTGAGCTTGCGTAAAATTCACCTTGAGTATTTTCTAAACACAAAACCACAATGATTGACAAATGTTAACCTTTAAAATGTACCCGAGAATGACTGTCCCAACATTTATTCAAGTACAAGCTTTTTCAAAAAAACAGATCTCAAGGAACTCTGCTAGCTCTTTTCTTAAAAGTTCTATAAAACTTTTAAAAAAGTAAATATGAAATCTGTTTTACAAATAACTTTAAGATATGAGCTGTATATTTATAGGCCAAGAGCTCGAACGAAGACGATCTCAAGGGACCCAGACCGCTCATCTGACTGTCTTAGGAGTTGAACATGGTCATACCTCAGTTTCACAGAAGGAAGAAGTTAAATACCAACAGGCTACAATAATTTACTTCTTGTAGGGGAAAAGAGTTAAGTACAAAGTAAACTTGGTCCAGGTAACTCTCAGATCCTCCCACACATAGAACAACTTATATTTATTAAAAAAAAAAATCATATCCTTATTCTCCCTTGTCTTCATGAATTAATTAGTACTGTTTATTAAATATTAAATTTAAATAAGGGCTATAAATTAATTTTTGTTTTTACAGACAGTAACCATTATGAAGGTCATTTAGATGTATTCATCAGCCTCTTAATTTTTGTGCCAGAAAGACAGCACTTTTAGGATATAGTTAAATATCTAATTCAACAATAAAAACCATCTTAATTCCTAAGAACTGAACAATTTTATTAGGAACCTTTGATATATGAATCCTGAAACTCTACCTTGAAATAAGTTTGGCACAAGGAGATTTTGTGAGGATACCTGAATATTTCATGTATATAAACACCAGCAAAGGTAGGGATTTGATACAGCCTGCCCCCAGGGGAGGGAACAGCAGCACCCTCCCTTCTCTTCTACACATTTGGAGGCTCAGTTTCAACCTGCTTTATTAAGAGTTTGGGCTGGCTCATATAGTGGCCACAAGCAGCTTTCAAGCCACTTCTCCCATAGCTTCTACCTGCAGGAATTATTCATCTGCTCCCTAAGGCCAGTTCAGAAAGTCCTGAGGACAAACCTATCCGCTGTCTCATGACTAGATAACTCAAACTAGATTACTGCATTTGGGAAGGTGAGGCACTCTTAATGGCAGACCACCTAAAGGGCATGGTTTGAATCCAGGTAGAAGTAATTCTCAAAAATAAAAGAGGGTATGGAGATATTGAACAGGCTATTTGGACAAATAAACCAAGAATAAATATTCTGTCAGACTCGGTGGCTCATGAGTGAATTGCTTCAGCTAAGGAGTTTGAAATCAGCCTGAGCAAGACTGAGAAAATAGAAAAGCCACCAGGCAGTGTGGTGGGCGCCTGTCATCCCAGATGCTCAGGAAGCTGAGACATGAGGATCACCGGAGCCTGAGAGTTTGAGGTTGCCGTGAGCTATGATGTTGCCATGGCACTCAACTTAGGTCGACAGAGCAAAACTCTGTCTCAAAAAATAAAATAAAGAATACAGTAAAATAAAAATAAGCAGAGATTAAGGTGAGGTGACACAAGATGGAATACTAGAAGCTGTCATGAAGACACCTTTTATTTTTTGCCTTTATGTCCCAATCAAAACAATGAATAAATAACATTTGATAACACATCATTTTCTCTCTTTCCTCTCTGAAGTGTTTTCTGCTACTTCCCCTTGGCATTTCTAAGGTTTTGGTCTACAAATGGACCCTCAAAGCTCATGTAAAGCATCCGTAATGTTACTGTCAGAATTGCTTCAGAGTTGTGTATGGTGTTTATAGGGTACAGATCTTCAAATATGCATTTCCTTACTCTGGATTCGTGGCATTATCTTTCAGGTTTTGACATTCGGGTGTGATTTTCAGCTCATCTTCCCTTTTCAGTTGCTATATTTTCATGTTTAGGTCCAATAGAGTTCTGACCAGCTGGTGGTTTGAAAATGCATTTCCACCTAAAAGTTAAAAAAAGTCAAAAAAAAAAAAAAGAGGAATTTTATTAGCTGGAGATACAGATCAAATGAAACCACTCTCAGCACCGAAGAAATAAGGAGTGTGTAGGAAAGGAAAATAAGATATCAAGAAAGATATATTTCTCATCTTATTCTCCAGTTCTGACTGTGTATGGCCTGGCTATAAAACTGACTTTCTACATGACAAGGTAAAATCCAGATATATAAATAGCTTTTGAAATGGCCTTGAAATGAAAACAAAAATAGCCGATGCACAAAACTGCCCTTATGAAAAATACCTATGCACTGAAGGCTGTTTTCAAGCAATGGCATGTGATCCACGATGAAATCATTTACCTTTATGAGCTTTCTGAGCCGCAGGATAACTGCCTACAGCCACTGAAGGGTTCAAGATCTGTGCCCATCTACTTCATTACATGTCATTTCAAGTTTTCAGGATGTTAAATGGTTTCCCTCCTGAGCAAAAACATTAAACGACACCTTAGAGGCACATATATAGTTATGTGTACTTATATAATCTAACACTTTTCACTCTGGTGTGAGATCTGTTGTATACCAAGGCTGATTTATACTCTCCTCCGATGGGAGTTTATGAAAGTCCTCGTGTGTTTTGAAAAAAATAGACTTCTAGGGCGTGTTACCTAGTGGCAGTCCAACAAAGCTTAGTCCAACATAATCTTTGTGTTATAGCTGGAAAGTAATGATCAATTACTTGTGAATTGCTTTAATTAGGATCTTGTTTAATGTAGTTCACAAAGAACATGCTTTCTCTGCTTAAAACCCTTCATCAGCTTGCCAGTAGAAACCACCCCAGATGAACCAGGGCAGTATGTCAGTAAAAAATAAATATTGACGTTCACCTCCTAATTTGAAAAATAAAGCAATTAGATAAAATTATCTTTCAGTTTTCCTCTGAGACATTTTTTCTTCATTCCTCAGCATCTGAAACCATTTCTCTGACAGCAAGAATCAGCAAATAAGGTAAATGAATATTCAGCAAACAGGGACGGTATCACACAGCCCGTACACTTTGCCTGCAGGAAGCATCAATCCTCTAGTGGACACAGATGCCCCATGATCCTGCCCCACTTCTCCAGTTTCGCTTCCTGGCCCTCTTCCCATTCTCCATGCCAGTTCCCACTGTAGCTAGTCAGAAAGTTTGCCAGTCCCAGAGTAAGTGCACAGCCACTCTTCCTCCTAAACCTTGCTGTTTAAGATGTCCTGCACCACCTCTCTTTCTGCTGAACCCAATCAAATGCCAGTTCTTCTGAGAAGCCTTTCCCAATGGCCTGGGCAGATGTAACCATCACTTGTCTATGTTTTCACAGCATTCTGGACATGTGCCTCTCCCAGCTCTCAGAGTAGACAAGACTGATGACTTCTGATGGCAGAGTGTGTATCTTATTCATAATTCTATCCCCAACTATGAGTGCACTGCCTGGACATGCAACCTGATAGGTTCTCTGTGTGTTTGTTACAAGACCAAGTGAATGAATGAATGAGGAATATCCATCCTGCACTTTCAGGGCAAGAATCAGAGTGTAAAATTATTGATAATAGTTTGACATCTAAGTAAATACGTGCAAATCACACTTATTTAGGAGATTCAAATATCAATGGTTCTTTAACCTCTTCTCATCATCAATCCCTTTAGGACAAAAGTTATGAACCATCTCAGGAAAATCTGTACTTCATGGACATAGAAAATTTGTATGCAATTTTTGTTATATAAAAACCCAGCAACCCACTTACAGACCCTAGAAATGAATGCATCTCACTAAGAAGACCAAGTCAAACAAGAGAAAATAGTATAAATAAAACAACTCTATGTTAACTGAACTTGCTCATTGTTCCTTACACAGATAACATCCTAATAAATGATACATGTACATTGTGTATGGCTGTGTGCCAATTCCCATAAAAATATGGTTAACAACCCATAAACAAAAAATTTTCCTAGAGGTGATGATGGTAAGTAACAGTATCCACACTCTTCTGCCTCTTCCTCATGACCAGGCACGCACATTGATGATATGATTGGTCAAGATGTTGACCAAGATCTGTAACCCAGAACACAGTTGCTGTGGGTGTATAAAATTCTCTAGTCCCTTTCCAGAAAAAACCCTTGATTTTTGACATGTATGTATTTGTTCCCTATTTGATTGCAGGATTAAATAGGAGGTGTAGCTTGAGTTCTTTGAGGATTCTCCATACTGCCTTCCAAAATGGTTGTATTAGTTTGCAGTCCCATCAGCAGTGTAAAAGTGTTCCCTTCTCTCGACATCCATGCCAGCATCTGCAGTTTTGACACTTTGTGATGAAGGCCATTCTCACTGTGGTTAGATGATATCTTAGGGTGGTTTTGATTTTCATTTCTCTAATAATTAGGGGGACATTGAGCAATTGTATTTTTAATTGACAAATAATAACTGTATATATTTATGGGGTACACTGTGATGTTTTTATATGTTTACATTGTGGAATGACTGAATCAGATTGATTAGCAAATCCACCACCTCACATACTTATTATTTTGTGGTAAAAACATTGAAAATCTACTCTTCTAGAAATTTTAAAATACACAATGCATTTATTATTTATCATAGTCACCCTTCTATGCAATAGATCACTAAAGCTTATTCCTCCTGTCTAACTAAAACTTCGTACCCTTTGATCACCATCTCCCTTTCCCCATCCATCTCCCTGTACTAGCCTCTAGAAACTATCATTATACTTTCTACTTCTATGAATTCAACTTTTTAAGATTATATATACATAGTGCAAGTGAGACAATGTGCTATTTGTCTTTCTTTGTCTGGCTTGTTTCACTTAGCATAACGTCCTCCAGGTTCAACCATGTTGTGGGGAATGATAGAATTTTCTACTTCTTTAAGACTTAATAGCATTTAATTGTGTGTAGACACCACGTTTTCTTTATCCATTCATCTGATGATGGACACCTAGACTGCTGCCCTATCTTAGCTGCTGTGAATAATGCTGCAGTGAACATGGGAGTTCAGATACTTCCCCAGCATTCTGATTTCAATTCCATTGGATCCTAAAAGTGGGATTTCTGGGTCATATGGTATTTTCATTTTTTGCTTTCAGAGGAAATCCATACTATTTTACATAATGGCTGTACTATTAATAATTTGCATTCCTACCAGCAGTGTACAGTGGTTTTCCTTTTGCCATACTACCACCGGCATTTGCAAACCTTTGATCATAGCCATTCTAATAAGTATGAGGTGATATTGCATTGTGGTTTTAATTTTCATTTCCTTTATAATAATTAGTGATGATAGATATTTTTTAAATATATGTATTGGCCATTTTTTTTATATCTTCTTTTAAAAATATGTCTATTTAGGTCCATTGCCCCATTATTGGCTTTCCTGCTATGGAGTTATTTGAGTTCCTTAACTATTTTGGATATTAGTCCCTTGTCAGAACTATAGTTTGCTAATATTTTGTCACAATATGTAGGTTGTATATTTACTCTATTGTTTCATTTTCTGCACAGAAGCTTTTCAGTTTTAGTGCATCTGTTTTTATGCAAGTACCATGCTGTTTTGATTACTATGGCATTGTAATAGATTTTGAAGTCAGGTAATGTGATGCCTCCAGCAGTCATATGTTCCAAAAAAATTAAGAGGAATCAATCATGTATATATCTATAAACTTACTGTTTCTTGTATGCCTCATTCTTTCCTAAAGATGTATGTTTTCCTCTGCCATTATTTTAGTTCAGATGAGAAATTCTGAACTAAAATATTTTAAGTCTGTTTATGACAAAATCTCCTAGTTTTCTTTTTATCTTTTTTTGGCTTTGATGTTTTAAAAGATTTTTTTGATAAACATAGAAATCTGTATTTAATTTATTTCTCTGCACATGTCTTCTTTCCTTCATTGTTTCTGATAGGAAGCCAGCAGTCATTTATAAATCAGTGTTTACATATATGTAATGTATAATTTTTTCCTAGGTTTGTTTTAAAGTATATTTGTAAACTCTATAATATTCCTTACTTCCAAAAGGGGGGGTCAACATTTCCTTCCCTTGAATGTGGTTCAGAACAGAAAGTGGTAAAAGTGGTGATATGTGACTTTCAAAGCTAGTTCATAAAACATGTGGCTCAAAACACAAATAAAGTTCTTCCCTCTGGCTGACTCTTCCTCTCCTTTATTCTGAGAAATGCCAGCCATTTTATTATAAAGACAATCAAGCAGTACTAGAGAAGTGTCCACATAGAGAAGAACTGAGTCCACCCAATAAGCACTAGCACCAATTGCTGGTGTAATACGTTTTTGAATAATGCCAATGCATGATTCACCTTGTAAGCAGCTCCTCCAACTCCAATCGCATCCAGCTTCATAAGACTGCAGTCTTGCCTGACATTTGACCACAATGTTGTTAAAACTGTGGACCATAACCTAAGCTGTTCCCAAATCCCTTCCCACAGACACGGTGAGAGGTAATAATCTGATTTAAACCATTGCACTTTGGATAACTTGTTACGCAGCAATAGATAGCTAGTACATTTCTTAACTCAAATATCTGTGCATGTTATGTTCACCCCAGCACTCCATTTTTTTAGTCCACTTTGCTTATGTAAAAGAAAAACAATACGATAAAATTCAATATGCCCCATAGCTGAGAAGTCAATCTATGGAAGAAAATTACTTAAATTGTGGTTAAACCAGTCTATTTTAAAAACACCATTTTGTCTCTTTGGTTTACCATTGTAGTCTGAGCACCTGTGTAATACTGCACTATTCACTGTTGAACTAAATTGAACTTAACTGAAATGCTTGTTGAAGTAAATGACTTGGAAATAGAAGTGAAAAATCATGGCAGAAAATTCATTTAAAATATTTATGTTGTACTCGTGCTGTTTTTCAAGCCCCATCAACCTATCACCAAAAACCAAACAAAAATCCTAAATTTATATGCCATGGATATACAGACCATATGGATTTTCATAATTTCTGCCAACAACATATCTTTCTAGGAAATCTTTATGAAACTAGTTCTTCTTTAAAGGTTTGGTAGAATTCTGACGTGAAGCCGTCTGGTCCAGGGCTTTTCTTTTTGGGGAGTTTTTGTATAGTTGATGCTATTTCAGTACTTGATATTGGCCAGTTCAACTTTTCCATATCATTCTGATTAAGTCTTGGAAGGTGACGTGCTTCCAAATATTGGTCAATTTCCTTCAGATTATCATATTTCTGAGAGTAAAGTTTCTTGTAATATTCATTGAGGATTGTTTGAATTT
>CAUYRH010054932.1:0-31115 GCA_963574655.1 Perodicticus potto | reverse complement strand
TGCAAAAATTGTGTCCCACTTTGGAAAAAAAAAAAAAAACTTAACTGATGACTCCATACTGAGCCTCAGAGTTAAAGCATTCTATAATAGACATACTCTTATTTGACAATGTGAATGTTACTTTCTTTGCATTATTATTATTCATATTGCTTAATATTTTGATGCAGTAATCGTCTGATTTCTTTTCTGAATGTATTTATCTTCTTTCATTCTTTCTGAGGTTTTTGTTTCTAGTTCTAATCTTAAATGCTGTTATCATTATTAAATATTAAGCCTTTTTAATTCTGTGAAGGCAAAAAGTGGAAACCTAATAAACACATGTATATGTAAAAATAAAAAAATAAAAAAATAATAAACAACACATTCCTCTTAGATAGAAAATTAAAAAAAAAATTGTCTCCCATTTTTTACATTGCCTTTTCACCTTCTTGATGTATCCTTTGAAAGACAAAAGTTTTTCATTTTGACGATATCCAATGTATCTATTTTTGTTGCTGTTGTTTTTGGTGTGATACCTACGAAACCATTGTTAAATATAAGGTCATGAAAATTAAAAAATGCATAAAATACAGATTATGTATTTTATTAAAGAAGTCCAAGTACCGAAATATTATTATTTCAATAAATAATGAGATATAATGGCAAGTTTAATAAATACCATAATTTCAAAGCAATGAAAGGTGTAAACAATTTTGAAATTCTTACAACAACTGTAGTGTGGTATGAACATATCTGGAATTCTATAAATTTCTATTAGAGGTTAGTGAAAATGAAGATGTAATTTTTTCACCTAACACAAGATTAATAAGCATGATTACGAATCTTTGCTAGTGATTTCACATTAAGATGCCTGCCTGGGCTGCAGTATATGTATTCTATTGTGTTGGGTAAATTGCCCTCACTTTTTATTTCATAGACTGTTTTTAAGGTGGGCATTGAATTTTCTTTTCGGTATCTATGGAGACAACATGATTTTTCTTATTAGCCATATTAATATGGTGAATTATATTAATGATTTCTCTAATATTGAACTCTCCTTCAGTATTAGGAGATCTACCTTTTCCCTGGTAATATCTCAATCCTCTTTCCCTTTTACCCAAGCATTTCTGTCCTGATCAATTTGTGTTCCACTCCCAGCCCCGCCTCCTCAGTGTGGGGCCCTGTCCTTTCCCAGAGGTTCTGACTGCCCCTGTATCTTCAGACCTTTTGTCACAATCCTGGGGCTACTTGGATTGGAACTTGAGAAGCTCATTCTGGTTTTGACTGTTCTCACACTGTCTAACTGAGTCCTCAGGACTGAGAGCTTCCTTTCTTTTTGTGAGCTAGTACTTGTGGGTGACTTCTAGAGTTCTCAGTTCTTAGACTCACCAGAAGTCCCTATGTATGACTATGGTGGCTCCAAGTACCAGTCAGACATTTGCTGATGTTGTTGCTTTGGCCCTACCTGTCTATATTCTGGAACTCTTGAGAATATTTTATTAGCTAGTTTTTATTTCAGATGTTGTGTATGGGCTTTTTTTCTCTTTGGTTATTGTAAAGGAGTTGGGGGAGAATCTGCATTTAAGCCACCTCTTGCCAGCAAATGGAGTCTTTAATCGCCATTTAAAATCTTTCAGCATTCATTGGTCAGATTAAGCTTTCTGTTTCTTCTTATGTCAATTTTGGCATTTTTGAATTTTTTTCCAGCAATTTTTCCTTCCATCTTGGTTTTCAAATTCATTTATCTCTCATTGTGTGTAATTACTTCCTCCTTCTTATTCTTGTTTTGTTCACTTGATCCTTTCTACTTCTCTGTCTGGAGGTCAGTCTCACCAGAAGTCCTTCAACTCAGTAGCTGGGCTGGGTAATTGACTAATCACCTCTGCTATTGTCTAGTTCTCTAATTTTTTTTGCACTTATTTTTGTTAGTTCCTTCCTGCTTTCGTTACTCTTTTTTTCTAGCTCATTGGGTTGATCAATTTGTCCATTGTCTCAACATTTCTTGTATTCTTATAAATGTGCTTAAAACCAAAGTGTTCCTTGGCTTTAGCCACTTCAGAAATGTTGACTTACTATTTTGTCAATCATTGAGTACACTGCAGTTTGTCCTATGATTCCCTTTTGTTAAATGGTGTATTTCTAAATTTTTACAAATATAGACATTTCAAAAATTAAAGACAGCTTTTATGCTCCATTCCTGATTTTGTCACCAGAGACCATCCATCCTTGGTGTGATTTTAATATTTTGGAATTAATTGAGGCTTCCTATGCAGCCTGATATATGTATGCTACCCACTAAGTTCTGTGAGTGTTCAAAAGAAAGCTGCATTTCTCTAGAACGTGTAAGTTCTCTGCATGCCTTAAAATGTCAAGCAAATTGATCATGTTATTCAAATAGCCTAAATCAATTTGCTTATTTTTTTTATCTTTGGATCAGTTTCTGAGAAAGAAATGTTGCAATCTCTTATTAGAATTGTTAATTTATCTCTGTTTCTCTTCATATTCCTGTCTATTGTCATGTTGCTTTATATATTTCCTGATATCTTATCAGATATATATGCTGCCTTTTTCTACTTTTCCTTTATTACTGCCACGTGTGGCGTGTCTTATGCTGTTTTATCTTTTAGATTTTTTTTTTGTCTGACATTAAACTTACTTGATTCATATTTGTCTGATATATCTTCTCCCTATTTCATTGGTACCAGTTAAAAATATGTCTCTTGTTGTTGAATAGGGTTAGATTTACTGATTTTCTTTCTTAAATTCAGTATAAAGCTTCTTCCTCGGGTTGGTTTACTCCATTTGAATTTATTATAGTTAATGTGATGGTAGGAAATCTTCTGTCATCTTTTTCTATTTATGAATTTATTCTATGTTTATTGAATATTTTCTGGTGACTTCAAAGTTATGCATTCTCTTTTAATTTCTTTCTATGCTCCTCCTGATTGCTAATCTGTTTCCTCTGTCACTTTCTTATGCTTATCTGTGGCTATGTCACGCCCCAGACCAGACAAGAGCTTCAGGCTCCATAGACTTCTGGCTTCCCCCTTGTCTAACTCTTTCCTTCTCTCCCTCCACCTCCATGTGTTAGTGTCATTTAGAATTTTAATTCTGCAATGAAATGGATATACTTTTTTGTTAGTTTTTATTTGTTTAGTTAACACTAAGTTTTACTAAGTCATTTACTTTGTAGGTATTGTTGATTTCTCTGGATATTTTTGTAATTGCTGAGAAATCCCTCCAAAGGTGATTTCAAAGACAATTGGAAGATGATAAAAACTCTGAAGTTTTATAAATTTAAGGATTTCCCCCCCTACATTTATAATTCTCAATTTAAACTCTTTTTTTTTTACATGAAAATATTACCTATTGGTTCTTGTCAATCTGATACTTGTTCCTTTGGGAGATATGCTTTTTCTCTGTGGTAACTTCCAGGAAGATCTGTGTGTATGGGGGTTTTCTTTAATTTCACCACTAAAATAAGGTGTCCCTTAGAGTTTGGCACTCTGAGACCCATTTATGTTTGAGAATTTACCTAGTTCTGGAGTTTGGAGAAAATTTTAATCATTAGATCTTCAAATATTTCTTTCCTTTTTGTTTGATTTTTGGGTTTTTTTAAGTGAGACAGATTCTCACTCTGTCACCCTGGATAGAGTACCCCGGCATCATCATAGCTCACAGCAACCTCAAACTCCTGGGCTCAAGAGATCCTCTTGCCTCAGCCTCCTGAGTAGCTGGGACTGCAAGCATGTACCACAATGCCCAGCTAGTTTTTGTATTTTAGTAGAGACGGGGCCTGGCTCTTATTTAGCCTGGTCTGGAACTCCTGAGCTCAAACAATCTATCAGTTTGGCCTCCCAGAGTGCTAGGATTATAGGCATGAACCACTTCACCCAGCTTTTATCTGTGGTGGTTTTAAAACATAGCTTCAAAATGCTGTGACACCCTTTCTACTGAGAGCCAGGGGTCTCCTCTGCCTGATTAAAAGGATACAATGGAAGGGTTGGGCCAGCCTCCAGCCTTAAGAAACTGGGATTTATACCTTTTTTGTAACTTTATCTTCATTGGGAGAACTGAAGGGATTGAAGTATTTTCAACCTATCACTTTTAATATTAATTGGAAGTCTTTTCCTGGTAGATTTCCCTTTTACTGTTATAATGGTAATTTTTAGCTTAAATTTTATTTTGTTTATATTTTCTGTGTGATTTTTTAAAATATGTCTATTGCTATCAGCATGTAGCTAGAGTAAAAAGTCCAACTGATAGCCTCTGATGCAAAAATAGGAGTTTAATTTATGTATCGTCCATATTTCTTCTCTCCCAATCTCCTATTTTCTCCCCAGGACGTACTTATTTCTTTTTTCCTGCCTTCTCTTGACTGATGAAGCCTTCTTCATTCCTGCCTTACTTCTTTTTCCCCTCCTTCCTTCCATTGTGTAAATTATGGCTTTTATTTCTTTTCTTTTGTTTCTCTTAATGGTTATCTTTAAGAATTTAACTTGCATAAACTATGTAAATTAATTTTTTCTCAGTGTTTAAAATATTTGAATTTATACATTTTACACCTTTTTGATGGTATAGACTATCCTTCCCTTAAAGTCAGTCCTCTTTTTCTTCCTTAAGAGATTGCTTTATTATCTCAGAATTTTCTGGACCGAATTAGTCTGTAAGATGTGCTCACTGTCTCATGGATCATATGATCTTGTGTGCTCGGGAACCATTCCCAGACTTTTTATTTCTCTCCTAATTCTTACTTCTCCGTGTCTAGAAGCTTTAAGTCACTCCCATCTGGCCCACTCCATTTGGTATCAGGTTGTAGGTTAGAAGCTTGAGGCTGTCGTCCTGCCTAGTGTTTCAGATCTGGTTCTTGCACCGGAGGGCAGCCTGGCCAACACCTCTGCTGAATAGACATCTCTGATCCCTCCTGCAACTTGGGCAACTGTTAGGGGAGAACACTGCCAGGGGGGTGGCCCAGCTTCCTTAAACTGCTGTTTGTGAGTCAGGGACCCACATCCTCCCCTGCTGGGGGTCAGGGGCTCATTCTTGTCTTTTAGAATTTGAACTCAGGCTGCTGTGTCTTTTCTCACTCTGATTGTGCTGCTCTAACAGAATACCTGAGCCTGGGTAATTTATAAACAACAGAAAGTTATTTCTCACCTCTCTGGGGGCTGGGAAATCCAAGATCAAGGTCCAGTGTCTGGTGAGGGCCTTCTTGCTGCATTCTTGCATTGCAGGAGGCAGAAGGGCGAGAGAGCAGAAAGGCAAGCAAGAACCAACTCCCTCCACCAAGCCCCTTTTCGAGGTCACCTAATCCCATTCACAAGGGAGGCGCCCTCATGGCCTAATCACCTCTTAATACTATTACACTAGCAACACATTCAAAAGATAGCACAGCTGTTAAAGGTCCCAGGCTGGAAGGGCCACAGCTTTAGTCCCCCCCAAGAGTACATGTTGTTCTCCCATTTCTGATTCGTGGAGATGTTTACCTTTTTTTATTATGGTAATGTATAAGATAGATTGTTGCTTTGTTTACAGTAAAAGAATGTGCCTCATTTCTTAAAATCTGAACTCACAGCACTATGATGAACAGAACTGAGAACATGGAAATGTTTATGTCTTTTTATGTCAATTAAAAATTTAGAAAATTATCCTAAGGACGCAATTGGATGATATGTATACAATGATGCCCATTAACAAAGGGATTCAATAATTTATAGTATACCGCCAAGAACACAGTAAATATTGCTAGCAGATAGCCCTCAGAATGGGAAAGAATATTTGATAGTGATATTTCTATAGAAAAAAAAGTAATCTAGAAGTATAATAATACTTGTCTAGCATCAAAGCTTGATGAAATTGTGAATAAAGAGAAAACCTCCAAAATCCCCAAAATGTATCTAAATTTTTATACCCTCCATAAGTGAAATAATTTAGGGATGCACCTAAATTTTGTTTTGAATGAGGAAAATTGGGGAGTAAATTTAATTTTATGCACACTATACAGAGAACATAAAATTGAAAGGGTTTATGGAGTGCTTTAAATTTGATTCTTACATATTTTCGGAAATCAAAGTCAGAAAAAAGGGAGAGGAAATGACTGCAGAATAGCGAATAAATATATCTTATTTTGTCATATTTGATCATACGAGCATAGTTTTCTAATGCAGGAATACCCATATAGAGGGAAGAAAGTCTTGAATGAATAATACCTCAATCTTTTGAAGTGCTTGTTCCTTAAAGTGTAGGAAATAGAAAATGATGAAAACGTGATAAAATAAAAAGGGTACATACTTTAGTAGGAACGTATAAATGGGCTTATTCTGGATATTTGGAAAAAGCTGTGTTATGCCAGTGGTAATGCTGCTTTTGCAGCCTGGCTTTCTCTGTTACTTGTAAGTATTAGAATGATGGAGACTTCCATGAAATAGAAAATGCTTCACTGAACCTCTCAGTGGCAGTAATTCAATCAAGCAAAGGTTACAAAAGCCCTAGGGGTGACTTGTTATGTGATAGCAGAGGTAGACCTGATTTTGTTGTATCAATTATTTTTCAAGTCAGGAAGCTTAGTGTTAGAGTTACTCTGATAGAGCGTTAAATTTATTCCTCTAAGTGATGTATCCATTTCAGTTTTGTTCTAGATTTTTGTTCTGTTTTTTGTCAATATATATTATCTGTTGTGTATACATATTGTTTCATCGCACTTTGATTTACTGTGCTGCTGCTGTGGGTAAAATACCATCAAAGAGCATTGCCCGCTACAGGGAAACTTTTCATGAAGAGAAGAGTCAATCGACGTGGCACACTCCATCATCACTGTCTTATTTTAGGAACTGCCACAGCCACACCAACCTTTAGCAGCCACCCTGCTTAACCAGAAGCTGTCATCATCAGGGCAAGACCCTTCACTGACAAAGAGATTATGACTTTCTCAGACGATCATTAGCAATCGTTAGCAATGAAGTATTTTTTATTTAAGGTATGTACTTTTTTTGACAAACTGCTGCTCACTTAATAGACGACTCTATAGTATACACGTAACTTTCATAAGCACTAGGAGACCCAAACTTCATGTGACTTTCCTTATTGTGACATTCACTTCATTGTAGTGGTCTGTAATTGAACCTGTAATATCTCTGAGATATGACTATGGAGATATATTTAAATAGAAAATATCCTTATGTATAATCTAGTTTATGAAGGACAATATATTAATAAAATGAAATATTTAAAAGGACAATAATGTATTTAGAAAGTTGTAAATTTTATCTTAAAACAACCCCATTTCTTTGCGGGCAAAAGACTTGAAGCAAAACTTCTCTGAAGATGATGGGTGCATGGCCAACAAACACATGAAAAAGTGCTCATCATCTTTAATCATCAGAGAAATGCAAATCAAAACCATTTTGAGATATCACGTAACTCCAGTAAGGTTAGCCCACATCACAAAACCCCCAAACTGCAGATGTTGGCGTGGATGTGGAGAGAAAGGAACACTTCTACACTGCTGATGGGACTGCAAACTAATACAGCATGAAGTATGGAGAATTCTCAGGGAACTAAAATTTGACCTACCATTTGACCCTGCAGTACCATTACTAGGTATCTTCCCAGATGAACAAAAATCATTTTACAACAAAGATATTTGTGCCAGAATGTTTATTGTAGCCCAGTTCACAGTAGTCCAGGTGTGGAAGCAGTCTAAATGCCCATCAGCCCATCAACGGATAAACGCATTGTGGTATATGCATACCATGGAATACTATGCAGCCATAAAAGAGGGAGACTTTACATCTTTTATGTTTGCCTGGACGGAGCTGGAACATATTCTTTCTAGTAAAGCATCTCAAGAATAGAAAAAAAGTATCCAATGTACTGAATACTATTATGAAACCAATACATAAACACTTACACATTTCTATGAATGATAAAACAAGAAGATCGTCCAGAAAGAAAGAGGGGAGTGGAGGAGAAGAAATGGGAGGGGGAGGAGATGTGGAGGGAGGGTATTTGGAGGGATCTCACCTATTGTACGTAGTGCAAGGGTACATTTCAAAACAACTAAGAGTATATTATAAATGTCTTACCACGAAATAAGTAAATGAGGTGATGGTTATGTTTTATTTAAGCACTCCACACTGTATTACAAATCATATTGTACCCCATAAAGGTTTACAGTTATGATTTAATAAAAATTAAAGAAAAAAGAAAAATCAAGTGGGGAAATTTGGTCTTTGGTCATTAGAAAAAAAGATAAAATTTCTTAAATATATGCTCTTTGTAGTATAGCTATAGTTAAATTTTGAAATAAATATCCAAGATTATTATGTATTAGCTTTTATCATTGTTGAATTTTTCATCCCTCCATTTCAAAATATTTACAGATGACTGATGAACTGATCAATAAAATTTTGAATTTTTTGAGAAACAAAATTTAACTCCTTTTAAATTCCTAGTCACATTTTACAAATGTTGTAAGTGTTCTTGTAAAATATTCTCAATTGAAAATAGGTTTTTAAAACAATTAGAATACATTTGATTATTCATCTTTTCCTGTAGTTAAGAAATAATCTAGAATTATGTTCAAGTGAATCATAAGGATATATTTTAGCATATAAACTTAAAAATATTTCTGAATTTTAAAATAAAAACAAACAAACAAACTTAAAAGGGAAGCTGCTAGCTGGAAAAAAAAATTCCAAAATATGTTAAAGATTATAGTTCACAGAGTAAATTTTCTGACTCAGAGAATAAACTTTCCATTTCAATATTTTTTTAAAAAACATACATTTCAAAGTATAGGTATTTGTTTAAAAAATGCAAATAGTTACTAAATCCATGAAAAAGATGCATTATAATCAGAAAGATAAACTTTAAACAATCAAGTTTTTTGTTTTTTCCCATTCAGTGTAGCAATTAAAACTAAGGATAGTTGTCTATTTTAAATTACACACAAACTTTATGGACACTCTGAATATAGTTAGGAAATTTGAGAGATTGAGTTTTCAGTGGCTATCTAGTCTGATGCAGTCTTCTGGGCAATTTCTTGATACCCATCAAAAGGTTTAAAAACATCCACACACTTTGACCTGGTAATTACTTTCCAAGAATTTGTCCTGAAGACATATTCTTTGGCATTTTTCATTGACTGTTACCTTTTCTCAGAAGCTCTTCTTCAGATAACTACATTGCAAACTTCCCACTGAGAGTTTATCTTTTCTCAGATATAACTCTTCAATGAGGTCTTCCCTAACTAACCTGTTAAAATTGCAAATCCCACACTTCCAACCCCAAATCCCTGATTGTGTTTTTTTTCTTTATTCCACAATACATAACAGCTTCTAACATACTTATAACTTACGTATTTATCTTGTGTATTGTTCATTATCTGTCTTCCTCTGAGAGCTCAACAAGCTGTGAAGACCAGGTTTTATTCTATAATGTCTTATGTTTGCAGTTATGTGGAAGAGTACCTGGAATATAGTCAGTGCTTATAATATTTTTTGAATGAATAAATGTCAAAGATTAATCCTGGCACCATTTATGATAGCAAAAGAAAAAAACAGAGATTCCTCTGTGTCTAGGAATGGTTAGGTAAATCATGATCTAGCCACTGTGTATTTCTTTCCTAAGGCTGTCTAACCACAATCAGAGTGGTTTAAAAACAATAGTGTATTCTCCCACAGTTCAGGAGGCCAGAAGTCTCCAAGAAGTTGGCAGACTTGGTTCCTTCTGAAACTCTGAGGGAGAATGGATTCCCTGCCTCCTAAAGTCCAGTGGCTGCTGACAATTTTTGGTGTATCCCTGCAACCTAAGCGTCAATCTTCATATCATCTTCTCTCTCTGTCTCTACAACCCTTCTGTACTATCACAAGGATCCACCCTCATCCAGGATGATCTCATCTTGTGTCTTTCACTTAATTACATCTGTAAAGACTCTTTCCCCAAACAAGGTCACATTCAAAGTTGCACGTAGACATATATTTTGGAAGACCACCATTCAACCCATTATAAATGCTACATTATTAAAAAATCTTAGTTTGGTTACTGTTTAAAATCTTTAGAATTGTTCTTTACACAATGTTTAATTAAGAAAAGATACAAAACTTTGTTTACTTCTATGTGTATGTGAATAGATATGTATCTATACACACATACACTGAGTAACTACTCCTAATTTTGACTAAAATTTATGGAATTAGTAATGCCCAGGAGAAAATATACCAAAATAGTAAATAAAGTCTAGTGCCAGGATGCTGGTTTGTAAGAAAAGAGACTATTTATTTTTCTCTTCATAATTTCTAGTGTTTTCCAAAATTTTCTAGAAAGAAAATAGATTTTAATTTTTATATTCACAATTCTCGTACTATGAGTGAAACAACAATTCAATAGAAATAGCCCTTATAAATGATTTACTGAAAATTAACAAATTAAGTTTCAAAATGGCACGGTGATTAATCATCTCTTTTATATCTAACACCGTCAGGTTTACCCTCATGAAATTTTTATGTCCATCTGTTCAGGAGGCTATGAAGTCATTTGTCCCTAGAGATTTTTCAAGAAAAACTGAGAGACCAATTCTACTGAGAAGTTTAGGCGTTCACCTTTCTGAGAACAAGAAGTAGCGATAACACATTCTTGGACACCCTTGTAGTCGCATGGATTTTGTCAGTTTTAGCACGTTATACACTTTATGATTTATCAAAGGCATAGTAATTAAATTAAAAATCTCATTATTTCTTCACTTGTCTTCTTTTGCCTGATTTAAAAATTTGATGGGGGCTGGGCCTGATAGCTCATGCCTGTAATCCCAGCGATCTGGGAGCTGAGTCAGGAGTTTGAGACCAGCCTGAGAAACCATAAGGCCGGATCTCTACTGAAAATATAAAAACTAGCTGGGCATTGCCGTGGGCACCTGTAGTCCCAGCTCCTTGGGAGGCTCAGGCAAATGGATTGCTTGAGCCTCAGATTTTGAGGTTGCTGAGAGCTGTGATGCTAGGGCAGTAAACCCCAGGTGACAGAGTGAGACTTTGTCTCAAAAATAAAAAAAACGTGCAAACAAACAAATGTTGATGTTATTATGGTCACTTTCTTTGATTCCTCCACTTTCATAATTGATAAATTAATTTAATTCAATGTTTTGTCTCTTTTCCTCTCTGGTTTTTCCTTTTTTTTTTTTTTTTTTTTTAGTTGCCTTAACCAGTGAACTTGAATGTGAATTTGGGAAAGTGTTAATCATGAGTATGAGAACAGGTGCCCACACAGGGGAATTGCATTTGGGCTGTCTTAAGAACCAGTCTCCCCTATGCACCAATGAATAACACATTTATGTACGCTTCCCCTGAGCACAGCAGGCTCCACGTGACAGTCTGGACTGTGCCAGGACTGGATGGGAGCTGTGCACAGGAGCTGTTGTAAATGCACTGTCACAGAAATTCCTGGGGCCTTGTTCTCATTTATCCGAATATTGATTGACCACATTCCTGTGTGCAAAAAAACTGTATAGAAGTATATTCTCTACGATATTTGCCCATGTCCATTAGATAATTCTGAGAATCTATATTCCCTAGAGATAGGGAATAAAAATTGAATAATGATGAATCATTCCCCTTTTCACATTTTAATGCTAATGGTTAAATGTTATTTTCTGTAATTATCCAGTGATACGTGAGAGATCTCTCTGAATTATGGTGCATAGTAAAGTCAAATATACTTTGCAAAGATACATTTATGTTTATTAATAAACATGAATTTATCAAAGCATGAAGAACTTGATGCACAAACATTACCTATATTATTTGTAGGCATAAATGAGAGCAATTTCCTAAATTTGCTAATTGTTCTGCCCTGCGGTGGACATTAGCCAGTATTAGGCCTTTTAGCCTCAACACGAACACTTCCGTTTTGAATCTCATTCAAAAGATGATAGTCTAGGAATTCAGCAGCCCTTTAGTTTGAAATCTATCTCATGTACCTCTGGGGAAATCTACTGGATTGTCTCTCAATTAGCCCTCTAAGTCTAATTCTCGGAAAGCCATTTAGCACCACATCAGTGATCTCGAGAAGCTACTTTTATCAGATTGCATTTAAACTGGTGACGGGAATCATTCCTCTGTTTTGCACACTGAGTGCCCTCTGCTCTGAGTGCCCCAACCGGGCGTGGGATGCCCCCTCCTCAGACTTCAGATGGGAGCGTGTCAGGTAAGTGAGAGAGAAGCAACCAAGTTCCCACCGAGGTTCTAGCTTGCTCTCACTCTGTGGGTCTCTGCTCACCTTTGACAATATTTGTCAACTATGGAAGAGGAGGAAGTTTTAAGGTAGCCAACCTAAATATTTCGCCCAACCTCTGATGGCTTTAGGAGGTGAGGGCCTGACCAGAAATGACTGACACTAAGCTTTGGATTTGCCTCCAGTGTCACAGCTCCCAACTATTTATTTCTTTCCCCCAGATTATTTTTAGAAGAAGTATTATTGCTGTTACCCAGGGGTTGAGAAGAATCAACTATATCCTCAATGAAATTGTTCAAATTAGGGAAGTACTATTTTCATTTCTATCTATCATGTGCCTAAAATAGCAAATAATTCCAAGGAATTTTTTTTTTTTTTTTTTTTTTTTGAGACAGAGCGTCAAGCTGTAACCCTGGATAGAGTGCTGTGGCATCACAGCTCACAGCAACCTCCAATTCCTGGGCTCAAGCAAGTCTCTTGCCTCCGCCTCCCAAGTAGCTGGGACTACAGGCGCCCGCCACAACGCCCGGCCATTTTTTGATTGCAGCCGTCATTGTTGTTTGGCAGGCCCGGGCTGGATTTGAACCCGCCAGCTTAGGTGCACGTGGCTGGCGCCTTAGCCCATTGAGCCACAGGCGCCAAGCCCAAAGAAATTTTCTGAAACATATTTCAGTTCATGTCTGAGCTGCATCATGTTAATCTGGGCCAGCTAGTTAAGGTCCCTGAAGTTCATGTTCTTTGTCTGTAAAATGAGCGTTTTAAAAAATCTGCTATTGCTCTATTTTGAGGAAAAAACAGACTAATGATAACAAATTTATTTTTTAAGCTATGGGAAAATAATTACTATGTACACATGCTAAAATGTATTTGTAGATACATGCTGTAATGTTGAAGTTATGAAACAAGGTTAAGAGTTTGTTACAACAAAAAATCTGAGTCCTCTTCTCTGTCTCTCTCAAGAATGGAAAAAAAAGTATCCAACGTATTCAATACTACTACAAAATCAGTTTATAATCACCTGCACATTCATAGGAATGGTGAAACAGAACTATAGTCCAGAAAGAAGGAGGGAAGTGGAAAGAGAGAGGAGGGGGGCGGGGAGGCCCGGAGCAGGGAGGGTATTTGGGGGGATCCAACCTAATGTGCATAATGCAGTGATACATTTCTAAACTACTAAGAATAGAGTATGAATGTTTTTGCCACAACAAATAAGTAAGCAAGGAGATGGTTATGTTAATCAGTTAGATGTAAGCATTCTACATTGTATATCAAATCAGCACATTGTACCCCACAAATGCATTAATGTACACCATTATGATTTAATAAAGAATTTAAAAAAATCTGAGTCCTGAAAGGGATATTATTACGTTTTTGTCAGATTACTTGATTTAATTTTTCTTCATAGCATTTTAATCACATATTTACTTGTTTGTTTTAAAATATTTTCTCACTAGTTAATGACATTTACCAAAGCAGAGACCGTGCCTGCCATGTTCCCAGCTGAATCCTGAGCACTTAAAATCATGTCTGGCACCCAGCAGACATCCAGCTATTTTTAAAATAGATCAATGCTTGCTACCTCATTGCAGAAAACTAGTCATCAATGTAACTCAGTCTGTTCGTGTTTACGGCTGGTCAGTAGTTTTGAACGTTCTTGAGACTAAAGAATGGAAACGATTTTTAAAAATTATGATTTTTACTTCCTAATTGTATAGAAAAGAAAAAGACTTTGAAATTCTGTGTTTGGAGAAGTATGTTTCGGTTATGTAGGGAGACAAATTACTAAATCACAGTCGCATGGCAGGCAATATATGTTTTACTTTAGATCATTAAACTTAACCTTTGTGTGATTAATATTGTACCCTTATTTATATGACATTTTCTAAGAAATAAATTTCAGCATTTGTTTTATGTTTAAAGCATCATTGGCTCTATACTAGTAGAAAACATGTTTGAATGGACTCTTATAACCCACAACAAAATTGTATCTCTAATCAGCATATACAAATATTGTTTCATGTTTATTCAAGCATGCCCTGAAGTGACGGGTATGTTTTTTGGCAGTTCTGGTCAAATTACTTCCTCTTTGCAGAAATGTTCAATCCAAGCTGACAGTTTGGATTATCTGACAGGCTTCTGCCATGATAGTCTAATTTTTTCACAATGTGAACCGAACGATTTTATTGTATATAGAGTTACCAAAAAGGATTGTTCCCTACAGTCTCTACTTTGTAATTTGAGAACTTATGGAAACATTTTATATATATTCAAAGATGGTTGATATGAAATATTCCTAAAAGAATCACATTACAGACCTTAGAAATTTTTTTTTATATTCCACTTTCTGTGCCAGAGATAATTTACATTTCATTCTAAATTTGAACATTTTAGTTTTGAATTATTGATTTAAACCCTTTAAAAAGTGTTCTGTCTTTCTTTTCTTTGCCTGAGTATCATTATACAATTTGTTCCCTGACGTATGAATTTTATTTTAGTGTTTTAAATTCTAAATGAGAGTTGCTCTCAGAGGGCATTTCTCAGTTCTTAAAAAAATTCCCTTATGGTCTTTCTTTGTTGCTTTTTTGGTAAAAAAAAAAAAACTTAAAAAATTAAGAACTTATTTTCATTGGTATACACTTAGTTTAGCAGTATTCAGTGAGAAAAATATGCAGATACAAATATTACTGTTATCTTCCTCCCCATAATATTGTTGTTGTAATTCAAAATTTAAAATAATCCACATCCATTTGTTATTTGCAGGGAAATAACATAAGGCTGAACAGTTTTGAGGAAAAAGTACTTCAATATATTGTGTTAGAACACATGTAGTTTTTTACTTGATAGAAAAATAGTAAGAAATTAATGTCATTGTTTTAGTTAAAATTCTGTTGATTGCAAACAATAGACACCAATATAAGTGAGTTTAATGCAAATAAGAAATTTAATGATAGATGTTGAGTTATGTAATAGAGCTTATGAGGAACAGAGTCTCCCTTGGACTAGAGTCAAGATCAAAAATATCACTAGGACTCCCAGCTATAATCTGTCCTTTTCTCTTTTTCCCTGAACATTCCCCTCACTTTTTATTTCTTTGTAGACTAGTTTCTTTTACTTCTCCATATCCTTAATGGAAAAGGTTTTTTCACAGATACTGAGCTTATAACAATGTTGTGTGCCTTGATTGGCTATCTCTGACTTTAAATTCCAAGTTCTTTATTTAAAAATAAAACACAAAATGCTTTCTTTACCAGTTTATTTTGACACTGTGGTAAACATCAGTGATGCTATTCACCAAATATTTTTTTCTTTGTTATTCCCAGGAGTTTCACAAAGACCACCCTCCCAGACAAGGTAAATTTAAAGAGGAGTCCTTTTATTGAAGGACCTGGAGGTGACTGCCTCACTGTCCCAACATGGGGTTTCTGAGAGCAGCCCTGAGTGCTTACGGGGTCAGGTTTTTAAGGCTTGGTCTGCATCCTGGTTGGCATGCAGGTCGCCCAGGTGCATCCGGGTAGGGTAGCAAGCAAGCATTGTATAGATGCAGAATTTGGTGGTTAGTTATACATCATACATCTTCGTTTTAATATATTCCCCTATACAACTTAGTTTTAGTACTTTCCCCACCTGGTATTGATTAAAAGTCAGTCTGGGAACAGTTAGTATCCCTTGGTCTGTTTCCAAGGGAGTTAGCCTAGCAAGAAATTTGGAGTGAACTAGAAGCAAGAAATTAATTAGTACCCTCCCATCTATCTTGGGAGTGAACTAGACTTATTTCGTTTTTTTTGTTTGTTTGTTTTTTGTTTTTTTTTTTGCAGTTTTTGGCCGGGGCTGGATATGAACCCGCCACCTCCGGCATAAGGGGCCGGTGCCCTACTCACTGAGCCACAGCCGCCACCCTTATTTCGTTTTTTTTATTTTAAAGCTTGTCTGGAAATTTGTTAGGCGTTAACTAGTATTTTTCCGTTACAGCCTAGGCCTGACATCTTTTTGTCTTAGCCTAGGTCCACTAGGCCCAACGTCTTTCCATCCTACAAGCATGTGCGATAAGACTTACTCTGGTCAATGAAGTGTGGGTAGTAGTGATGTAGTCATGTAAATACCAGTAAGAGACTCTCCAGAGTGTAGATCTGAGTTTGTGACCTATGTATATCATTTTTCTACAGGCCTACTGGCAAAAAAATTCCCTAACTATTTGTTTGACAAAAATCTTTATTTTTATTTTCCTTTGGATGGATAATTTTTCAGGGTAGTGAATTCTAGGTTGGTAGTTCTTTTAACATTTTAAATATTTCACTCTACTCTTTTCTTGCTTATGCGTTTTCTGGGGGGAACTTTTAATGTAATTCTTTTCTTTGCTCGTCTATAGGGTCATTTTCATCCTTGGGTCTTTTTCTTTTAGGATATTTTATTTCTATTTGATTTTATGAAATCTAAACCTAACTATGCATAGGTATGTTTTGTTAATTTTTCATTTCCTTTTATACCGCTTGGTGTTCTTTGAGTTTCCTGAATCTGTGCTTTGGTGTGTGATATGAATTTGGGAAAAATTTCTGTCATTATTGCTGTAAATATTATTTCTTTCCCTTTCTCTTTTTCTTCAATTTGAAATTTCCATTAGGCATATGTTGAACATATGTAATTGTCATGTCGCTCATGGATATTCTGTTTCCTTTGTCAAATTTTTTTTCTCTTTGCTTTACAGTTTCGAATATTCTATTGTTATATTGTTCTTACATGTTGTCCACTTTTTCCATTAAAGCCTTTAGCATGTTAATAACATTTTTAAAAACTCCTTGTTTGATCATTTCTATGTTTTTGACATATCTGAATCTAGTTCAAACTATTGTGCTTTTTTTGCTTTTTAATATGCCTTATAATTTTGTGTTGAAAGGTGGGCATAATATACTGAATTAAAAAAAAAAAGCTCTAGTAAATAGGACTTTAGTGGCGTATGTCACAGTGTAAGGGGGAAAGAATCATGTCTCATGGTTATGTCTCAGTCTTTTGGTGAACGTGTGCCCCTTGACTGGGAACCTCACCACGTTTCTCAGTTTTTTTCCCCACTTAGCTGAGACAAGATGACTTGAGCAGGCTGGAATTGGGTTATTTCCTCACGTGGGTGGCTAGAGCTAATCAAGTTGGGTATATATTTTCTTTCTTCTAGGTAGGGTAGGCGCTTAATAAAACCAGTTATCCTGTAGTAAAATAGTTTTTTCTGAGGACAGACCTTATGAAGAGCAACAGAATGTCTGGCATATTTCAAAGTGGTTACTACCCATCCCCCTTTTGGAAGCAACAGGCGATTTTCCTCTTGCAGGACCTGGTAGCCCTCGCAGATGTAAAACTCACAAAAGAGAGGAAGTCATACATGTGACTGGAAGAATTTTTAACTCTAGGTCAATTTGAGTTCAGGTTTACTTACCCCAGGACTGGTTGGTTTCTATCATAGTTGATGAATTCTGGTTCTCCATGTCTACCTGTCTCCAATTAGGGGGCAATGATTTGGCTTCTGGTCTCACTTCTCTGACAGATCTAAGAAGAGTTGTTAGCGTTTCAGTTTGTTTAGCACTTACTTGTTGTTAGGATGTAGTGCTCCCTACTAACACCTTCCCTGGGTTCTTTTCACTACTGCTTCAACTCTTTATGGAGGTGGGCTTCATCATTGCCAAACACAACATAATATTTAAGTATTAGCCAGATATTACTAGTTGCTGCCAATTTTAAGTTCTTATTTTGAGGCTGTTTAAAATATTATTTCATGTGATTTTAAAGTATTCTTTAATTCTTAGAAACAAGTAATATATTTGGAAGGCATCCAGTTTCTCCCTATGAATTAAACTGCCTCACTCTATAATCATGTTATGTAATCAAAAATTAATTTCCTGACAGAGTGGACTACTAATGATTTGCTAATTCTGACTTTATTCTCTGAAACTTAATTGAACTCAGTGGTCAATAGCTCTTCTCCCCAGGTCTCAGATAGCAGAGAACATTTTGTTTTTTCTTTTTTTCCCCCCCAGATTTATCATTTTTTAAACATGTACTTTTTTCTTTAAAAGTTGCTTTTCTTTTTTACAATGATTAAAGCAATTGAAAAAGATAAACAACTCACCATTAATTGGTTATTCTTGAGGGTTGGCTATTTTTAAATCAACTTGGAAGATTTTCATACTCTTCTAATATGCTTTTGGATCTAATTAAAAATATATAATAATGTGGAACTTTCTAATACAGTCTAGTCTTTTGGGAAACTCAAAGATGTTAGGTTCATTCTTGCTTCTATTGTCACCTCTGATCCATGGAAAATATCCTTCCATGGTGATACACACATAGGCTACCTCAAAATGAATGAGAAATGCAGTGAAAGTCTTTCAATGAGTTATGAAAAGCTTGAAAAATTTAGGTCTCAAATTGAAGATCTAGGCTCATATTTATTGAGGTTTGAAGAGATGAAGGATTGATAGGAAGGTGATTGATAATTGTTAAAACTATGTGATAGGTATAGGGGTCTTATTTTACTAATCTCTTTATGTTTGTATGTGATTAAATTTTATGAAATACAGTTCAAAAAATAAGATGTAAGATATAATTATAAGGGTTAGGTGGCAAGGTGAATAGAGATAAGGTATTCGGAAAAGGAATGAAAAACAAAACAACTGTATCTCTACTGTGACTTATTGTGTATAACTAAACCATGACTAAGAGAAAATGTGATTAAGAAAAGCAGTTGATATATTAAGAGTAGGCATGCATTCTTTCTTTTGGCATTGTTTTTATTTTGCACTATTGCTTATATAATAAATATAAATTTTAGGTATACTTTAAAATTTCTTTTTAAATTTCCTTTTTATAAAGTATAATTAAATAGGATTTAATTCCAGAAATGAATGTTAGTTTTCATTCTTATAACCAAGTGAGTGTTGTAGGATAAATGAGAGAAAACACATAAAAGTCTGCAAGTAGGATGAAGTAAATTTTAAAACATTTTTTGGTTAATATCGTAGATCATTACTCCAGGAAAATTAGCATAAATACAACCCAAATATCACATTACTAGGGTGTTCATGAAGAATGCCCATGGGACCACAGGTTACAAGACCACTAATAAAGCATTTGTACTCTAGTCCTCTAAAAAAAGTTATAAAAATATGAATATTAGAGAAAAAGAGATGAAGTATACCACTAAAGTTGTGACAAAAATATGGACTTAGTATCTTTAAAATTTAAAGACAAATGATATCATAGGATAAAATCTCCAATAGATGAATGATGATTCTGATTTTATAATAAATAAAAGAAGAAATAGTAAGATAAAACATAGAAAAATATTTATCCTTGTACCATGGCTGGGTCGAGAATAAAGCAAACAAAATCCCTAAGAAATAATATAGAGAGATTTACCAGGGCTGGGTCTAGAATAAAGCAAGCAAGATGCCTAAGAAACAGTGTAGATAGGTACTCATCCCCTGGGTCATGCAAGTTCAAAGCCAGCATATGGAGATGAGTGTTTCCTCAGTTTTACCCGAGGCGCTGGCCTCAATTGCCTCACCCTGGTTCCAGCCAAATTACAGGTGTGATAGTCAGGATCTCAGAGGGTTCCCTATGATTCCTTCCTTCTAGTATTTGTCTCTCTGTGTAGGGTTTTCATAGTATATGCCATTCTGTGTGACCAATAGAATGTGTCTAAAGTGATGGGATAATACATGACCTGTTGGCTACTGCCTTACTCTCTCCTTTGGGAGAAGCTCTCACTCTGGAAGAAACCAGTGGCCATTTTGGAAGGTAACACTTACAGGTATGTGCAAAAGTCCAAGCAGTAAGGAACTCTGGTCACAAGATTGCCAGGAGCGAGTAATTCTGGAAGCAGATTATTCAGCCTAAATCTTCAGATAACGGTAGTCTCAGGCAATGTCTTAATTATAACCTCATCAGAAACCCTGAACCGAAATCAGTCAGCACAGCTACTCCTGACCCAAAGAAACTTTTAAATTTCATTTTTAGCCATTTGTTATGTAATTGGCCAGCCAATGTAAGGCTTCTTGTCATTTGTACAGTGATCAGATGACAGATTCTAGAGCCAAATTGTCTGAATTTTGGGTCTGCTGCATGGCCTTGGAAAAATTTCTTAACTGATTTGTATTTTAGTTTCTTCATCTGTATTTAGGAAAAATAGCAGTGCCCAAGGGTTGATGAGAGAACTAAGAAAGTGAATACAGATGAAGTGTCTATCAAACAATAAACTTATAAGTCTCTGATATTATTTTTTGTGCTTATTTCTCACATAGATACTTTTTTATTGTTAGCAATGAATTGAGGTGCAGCTTTTCTTATCCGCAAATATATTTCACTAATGCCTTCTGCAGTCATGTCTAGGAATAGACAAGCATGGCTTCTGAAAAAGGTTATCTTGTGCTTCCAGATAAGGAGAAATGGAATTTGCTTAACCTTAGATTTAGGTGGGGAAAACTATTTTCTGCATTATATATTTTGGAAAATTTTATTTTATGGTTATTTCCTTCTTGCCATATCAGTAATACCCCCAGTTTTGTTATCCAAATGTTTAAGGATTACAGTATTTGCCCTGCTCTTCCCTATAAAGTGTATGTGTGTGTGTGTGAGAGAGAGAGAGAGAGAGAGAGAGAGAGAGGCCTACATGCTTCCTTTTTTTCTCTAAAGGAAATGTTCTTATTGCTCTGCAGACATCAAGTAGCCTGATCTGGATGTTACCATGGTGATATGGTCATACTAGATGACTTTGAGACTACATCTTAGTTGCTTTCAGGGAGAATTGAGCATTATTTTTTTTTTTTTTTTGCTGATAGACTCTACTTAAACTTGACACTGTGCTATGTATCCTCAGAATAATTAAAGAACTTTGCTGTTGGTGGATGTCCAGGCTGCCTGTTTTCAAAAGCATAAGCTAGGTAACATTTATCTTCTTAACATTTCCCTTTTCTGTGACCTTTTCTCAAGGAACAGCATCTTTCATTTTCTCTAGGCATTTGATGACCTTATATTACCTCAAAACTCTTAAACAAGGAATAAGTGAAACTGTTAATCTCATCCACACTATGATTTTTGAGGAAATTGTACCACTATATTTGAATTGCATTGGGTAGACTTACCTTATATGTCACAACTAAAGAGTTACTCTGGAAGAAAAAAGAATTTTTGGAGGAAAAAGTGATGCTGGTGGTAGAAATTTCTGACATTAGAAACAGGCAATGAACTGTTCATTTTAAAATTACAACTATTGTCATGTGTTGCTTTAATGATTGAGGCACATTCTGAGAAATGCCTCATTAGGAGATTTTATTGATATGTGATCATCACAGCATGTACTTATGTGGTATAGCCTACTGCACAAATAGGCTATGTGGGATAACCTATTCCTCCTAGGCTATAAACCTACACAGTATATAGCACAGCCTGTTACTGTACTATATACTGTTGACAACTGTAACCCAATGGTAAGTATTTGTGTATATAAGCAGGTCTCACCATAAAAAAGACACAGTAAAAATATGGATTATAATCTTACAGAACCACCGTTGTATATCCCATCACATATGAATTGTAATTGACTAAATGTAATCACTGTATGAAATGTAACTAATTTCCAAATAATTCCTAAAATATATATATCAGAACAACCAAATGTGTCAATTTCTACTCAAGACAGAATAGTCTTTTGCTTGTGCCAAACAGTTCATCCCTTTGAAAATGGCTTCAGTGTAATTATTTACACTTTGAAACATTTTCCTCAGATTGTCTTATATAGTTTATTTTAGAGTTTCTTAAAATTTTATCATCAGCCTATATACCCAGTTGGGCATTAAAATCTTTTTAGAAAGACACTTGCGTTTCCACAATGGAGAAAACAATAATAAATGTTCCCATGATTATCCTGTGAAATAAATACACTTGAATATTACACAGTTCTTCTTCTTCTTATTCCTAGCCTTCATTCTTCTGGTATCTCACTTTGCTGTCTGGTATTTACTTAGCTTTTCATGCATGCATTAGTTTCCTCATCTCATCTGAAAGCTCACTGATGGAAGGGATCATGCCTCATGTTTTGTCATTTGTTTCCAGACAACAATTAGTAAGTTAACAAACATTAATTAATGGAAAGGGAAAGTGATTACTCATCTTGTTTGTCTTCATAAATGTTTTACACTGGCTCTCCTTCCAAGTCTGAGTTCTTCTTTAGTAAAGAGGCATAATATGTTTAAGCATTCAGTAAGTTCTTATTGAGTACTAGGCTTGGTTCTGTAAGAGGTGAACCTAGGTTAGACTATCCCAACTTTTATGGAGCTTACATTAGGGGGAGGAAACAAACAAACAAACAAATAAGCAATTAGTCAAACACTATATAATTCCTATGAGTAGAAAGAGGCTCATTATATATTGACTGTCTGGCTAAGTTAGAATCAGCCTCCCTAAAGAAGTGGCAAATAATCTAAGATAGAAAGAACCAAGAAGTGTGAAGGGCTTGAAAACCGGAAGCAGCATCAGTAAAGCAAACTTCCTTATGTTGGGTGTGAAAACACAAAGGTTAATGTTGCTCACGTATAAAGGACCAGAGAAGGGGGTATTAGATAATGTCGAAGAGGGAGACCATAAAGGAAGTTGAGGTAAATGATGGGGTACATGGGAACCCACTGGAAGGTTTTAAAGAAGGATAAAACAAGATATGATTTATATTTTCAAAAGTTGTAGTGCTAGATTGTGAGATGAGGAGGAGTTAGACAATAGTTGAGGTGGGGTTAGAAAGCTATATCAACTTATTTTTCCTCGTTAAGTCTCAAATATTTATTTGACCCATATCAAGATATCAGATGGAAAGTGGTTTTCTAGGACTTTAGAGAAAAGTCAGTGTTGTACCCCTTAATATTTGGTATGGATTTTATAGATATAAATATTATAATACCTTGTGAATATTGAGAGAGTGACTTACAACAGAGCTTTGAAGGGTACATAAAACTAGGTTATGATATTTGCATTTGTTAGGTAAGAGTCCCTCTTGTAGTGTGTCCCACACGTGAGGTGCACCATATACCTGTAACTTGTGCTCATTAAATGGGAAGACTCCAATCCCCTCCTGTGCTACCCTCCTCCACTTCCTTGCTTTCTCTTCCCCCAACTTGAATTGAATTGAGTTTTTCTCTTATGTGGGCATGTACTAAATTGTCTACATATTCAGTAGTATGAATATTATTACTTCATATTAATGAGTTCCTTGGATACTTACTTTTACATTCTTGTGATACTTTACTAGGAAGAATGTGTTTCAACTCAGGTTAATACAAAAGATGTAAATTCTTCATTTCTTTTATGGCTGAATAGTATTCCATAGTGTACATATACCACAGCTTGTTATCCCATTCCTGGGTTGGTGGGCATTTAGGTTGCTTCCACATCTTGGCTATTGCAAATTGAATTGTGATTAACAATCTAGTGCAAACTTCCTTCTAATAAAATGATTTTTTTCTTCAAGGTAGATGCCTAGTAATGGGATTGCAGGATCAAATGGGAGGTCTAATTTGACTTCTTTGAGGATTCTCCAAACTTCTTTCAAAAGAGTCCATATTAGTCTGCAGTCTCACCAACAGTATGAAAGTGTTTAAAATTTTGTTTTTTAGTAAAATTAGCATTTCACTTATGTTCTGTTTTTACAGTTTCTTTGTGTAATTGAATCACAGTGATAATCACCTTGGCATTGTAAAGAATTACTGGCTGTACAGAGTGGTGTTTCTCATTTTCTAATCCTGAAATCCAAAATTGGGGGACTAAAAATAGCTCTAAAATGTATTTGTGTTAAAAGTTCCATATATAATGAATGTATTTCAGACTGAAAGAAAAAAAATTGTACATCACTTTTTATTTAATTTTTTTTCTGACTGTCCCAGTAAAATAGTCAGGATGATCCATATTTAATTAGTAAAGACCCTTAAAACCAACATGTGTAATTTTAGATAATCAGGTTGGAGCATGGAAACATTATAACTTGCAAAAATTATATCCAAAAATGGAAGTGTGCTATGATAATTTGATAAATTGTATTGTCCTAATTAATGTAATTAGCTACTTTCCTTGCATTATACTAAAATAATTTCAAACAGGTTAAACAATTAAATATTGAAATGTAAACACAATAAAAATGTAGTCATTTAGAAATAATATTACCTCAGGAGTGTTTTTTTTTTTTTTTTTTTTTAGCATTATAGGAAATAAGAAAGCATTGATATGTTTGACTACATTAAATGGAAAAAAAGAATGTCATTGTATAAAAGTTTTTAAAAGTGAACAACTGGGGAAAATGTATATTGCACATATAAAAAACAAATGGATAATGTCTGAATTAATATTTTCCACAAATAAACAAAAGAAAAACATCAGCAGTTCAACAAAGTAATGGGCAAAAAAAAAAAATAAATAAATAAAGGAACAATTAATAGAAGCAGATGTCAAATGAAAACTAAGGAAAAAATGTTTAATCTCAGCAGTAACTCAAAGGGTACAGACTGAATCAATGTTGAAGTAATTGCCTTCACTCAGTTTAACAAAAAGAAACAAAAACATTTGCTAATAATAACCACTAATTAGTATTGTCCAGGTGTGGGGTGACAGACACTTTCAAACTCTGGATAAGAGTGATAAGCATTTATCATGGGGAGTTTGTAGGGAAATCTCCAAATTTGGAGAAAACAAATCCTGTAGCTATCACTTATAAGTGGGGTCTTCCAATAGTCTCTCAACCCTTCTTTCTAAGATAGAGGTTCTCACTCTGGTTTCACATGAGAAAAACATGGGTATCTTTTAGAAAATAATGATGCCGGAAAATCCCAATTAAGCAGCTCAAAAATCTCTGGAACTTGGAAGTAGATGTTGCTAATTATTTTTTATTGGTATGAAAAATTTTCTTTTTTAAGTTTCAGATTAATATGAGGGTCCAAATGATTAAGTTGCATTGTTTACATGTGTTAGGTAAAGTACAAGTTGTAGTTAAGCCTTCACCCAGGAGGCGTGTCGTATACCCTTACCATATGCACGTTAGGTCAGAGCTTACAATCCTCTTACCTCCTCCACTTTCCTTCACCACTTGAATTTAATTGTGTTTCTCTCTTTAGTGGGCATATAATTCATCTACTGGTTGCATGTTAGTATTGAGTACATTGGAGACTTGCTTTTCAATTCTTGTGATACTTTACTAAGGAGAATGTTCTTCACCTCAATCCAGGTTAATACAAAAGTTGTAAAGTCTTCATCTTTTTAGCTGAATAGTATGCCAATGTATACGTATGCCACAGTTTATTAATCCATTCATGAGTTGCTGGGCACTTGGGTTGATTCCATACCTTGGTGATTGTGAGTTGAGCTGTGATAAACATTCTAGTGCAAATATCCTTATGTTAAAATGATGTTTTTACTTCTTGACATGGGATTGCAAGGTCAAATGGAAGGTTTAATTTTAGTTCTTTGAGGATTCTCCATACTTCTTTCTATAGAGGCTGTATTAGTTTGTCATCCCACCAATAATGTAAACGTATTCCTTCTCTTCACAACCATGCCAGCATCTGCAGATTGGGCCTGTGTGATGTGGGCTCTTCTCACTGAGGTTAGGTGATATTTCAAAGTGGTTTTGATTTGCTTTTTTCTGATGATTAAGGATGATGAGCATTTTTTTTCATGTGTTTTTTGACCATTCATCTGTCTTCTTCAGAGAAGGTTCAGTTCATGTCTCTTTCCCACTGGACATTGCTAATTTTTAAAACCTTCCCAGTAGATTTTGACATGCACTAGATAGAGCTCTCCATCATAATTTTCTTCACCTAGGTTGGCACAGTGGCTCACACCTATAATCCTAGCACTCTGGAAGGCTGAGGCAGGAGGACTTCTTGAGCTTCAGGAGTTTAAGACCAAGCTGAATGAGAATGAGACTCCATCTCTATTAAAAATAGAAAACCTACCTGGATATCATGGTAGGCACCTGTAGTCCCGGCTACTCGGGGCTGAGGCAACAGGATTGGTTGAGCCCAAGAGTTTGAGGTTTCTGTGAGTTATGATGATGCCATGGCACTTTACTCAGGGTAAAAAAATACCTTCACCTTTCCCATAGGGAGAGTGGAAAACATATTCAAAGCCCATTCAGTCTCCAGTGTTTGGAAAATTGGCTAAGGTTACCTTACTGGAAAGAAAAGCATTTTTATATCTTAGCTAATATGTCTAAAGAGATTGTGCTTGAGTAGAGGCTGGAAGAGAATAATCCCGGGATGCTGGCTAGATTTCATCATTGGCATCTCTCTCTGTCCAGGGAAAATAATAATGGATCAATATATGGATCCCTCAGAGGAGCACACTCCCAGACTCAAGAAGAGCAAAATTAGCCTGGGTCATATTCAGATCTTCAAGGTGCATCATGCTTAATCAGGACTAAAAGGCAGGTGAAGACATTTAATTTAGCTTTGGTCCCCTGTGCCTCAGAATTTCCTTTGCATCACAATTACGAGAATCACAATATGATGCATCTGGGAGAGGGAGGTTGACCCAATTATGGCCAAATTCAAAACAATATTGTTACAGCCTCTTTGTAGACAATTTGACAACATCTGCTTTAATTTTTTTTATACCTTTCCACAAGCACTTCCAGTTCCAGAGATTTATTCTCCAGAAACCCTTTCACAATTGGGAATAGATTGTTATTCAAGGCTATTCACTGCAGCACTGTTTGTAATAGCAGAACTTGGAAAGAAATTGTACAGCTATTAAAAATAATGAGGAAGATGTGCATATACAGTTTTTGAAAGATATACAAGCTATGTTGCCCCATGAAAAAAATAAGTACCTTTTTGAGATTTCTGTGGTGTAAATTTGATTACATTCTCCCAACCCCTTTGGTGTATGGTTTCATGTCATTGTTGGCCAAAAGAGGAATTGGTATGAGATTTGGGAAGGAGAAACCAAGCTGCAGCTTCACTCTCTGGAGGTCGTTACCGTCATCTGGAATGAGGTGGCTGTTGGGCTTTAGCTTGACCTTATGCTTCTTAACTATTTATCTATCTCCTCCTTTGGACTGTTGGCCTTGCTTCAAATCCACACAAAAGGTACACAGGTGCTGGCCGTTCTACCTTGTCTTTGATCGATCTCTGTCTAGCCCTTCTCCAGACTTGTGAACAACAGTAACCCCAGGCCCATAAACAACTACTTGGATGTGAACCCTCAAACTGCCCCATAGATTTTCCCCCTATACTCCCTTTTCTTGGTCCAGCTTTCGTGGTTGAATCCATGTGGCTTTTCAGATTGACCGTTGATGACTTCTCTGTCTCCAACTTCCCTGTTGAGACTCTGGTTAGAACTTAGACAATTGTTTAAGGTCTAATTCCTCTATAAAATTCTACTACTCCATAACTATTCTGTAACTTATTCTATGACGATTTTATTAACTATTAATGATTCACTGATTGAAAGAGATATTGAGATTGGGGTATAAGGTCTCCCTCCACATGTGGCTTTCCACAATTACTCACTTCACTATAAATTCATAGATTCCAAGAAATATGGTCTATTTTATCCCTCTGCAAATCTGGACTGGACTATGACTTGCTTAGATCAATAGAATGCAATGGAAATCACATTCTGGGATTTCCACACCAGACCTTAAGAGATAATGCAACTTTTCTTCCTCCTCTTTGGACTTCAGTAGCCAGAATGTAAAGAAGTCCAGGCTAGACTATTTAATGATTAGAGTCCACCTAGAGAAATACCCTGAAGCTTAAGAAGCCAGCTTAGGGGAGCTCCAGCATGACTGCAGCTGAAGATAAGTGAACCAGCATAATACAGAGTGAAGAGCCACTCAAATAAGCACTGCCTGGATTCTGATCCACAGAGTCATGAGAAAAAAACAAATCATGGTTGTTTTAAGCCATTAAATTCTCATCTGGTTTGTTATACAGCTATGAAAATTTCATTCATTCACTCATTCATCTGACACCTGTTTAATACTAGGTATTGTCGGGTACACTGGATGAATAGTGCTGAACAAGACAGATAGGGTCCTTTATTTTTATAGATTACCTCTTATGGTAGATAAAGAAAATATTTTATTTTTTTATTAAATCATAGCTGTGTACATTAATGAAATCATGGGGTACAATGTTCTGGTTTCATATACAATCTGAGATATTTTCATCAAACTGTTTAATATAGCCTTCATGGCATTTTCTTAGTTATTGTGTTCAGACATTTTTATTCTGCATTTAGTAAGTTTCACAAGTAACCTTCTAAGATGCACTGTAGGTGTGGTCCCACCAATTACCTTCCCTCCACTCATCCTCCCCCCTCACCTCCCATCCCTTGACCATTTCCCCATATTCTTGTTCTATAATTGGGTTATAGCCTTCATACAAAAGCTATAAATTAGTTTCATATTAGGGCTGAGTACATGGGATACTTTTTCTTCCATTCTTGAGATACTTTGCTAAGAAGAATATGTTCCAGCTCCATCCATGTAAACACAAAAGAGGTAAAGTCTCCATCTTTCTTTAAGGCTGCATAATATTCCATGGTGTATATATACAATAATTTATTAATCCATTCAGGGGTCAATGGGTACTTGGGCTTCTTCCATGACTTAGCAATTATGAATTGGGCTGCAATAAACATTCTGGTACAAATATCTTTTTTATAATGTGATTTTTGTTCTTCTGGATATATACCTGGTAGAGGAATTATAGCATCAAATGGCAGGTCTATTTTTAGATCTCTAAGTATTCTCCAAACATCTTTCCAAAAGGAATGTATTAGTTTGCATTCCCACCAGCAATGTAGAAGAGTTCCCTTTTCTCCACATCCACGCCAACATTTCTGGTTTTGGGATTTCGTGATGTGGGCTAATCTTACTGGAGTTAGATGATATCTCAAAGCAGTTTTGATTTGCATTTCTCTGATGATTAAGGATGGTGAGCATTTCTTCATGTGTCTGTAGGCTGTCTTCTTCAGAGAAGTTTCCTTTCAAGTCCCTTGCCACCCTGAGATGGGATAACTTGTTCTTTTCTTGCTAATATGTTTGAGTTCTTTGAGGATTCTAGTTATTAAACCTTTGTCAGAGCTTAACCTGCAAATATCTTCTCCCATCTGAGGGCTGTTGGCTTGCTTTACTTACCGTGTTCTTGGCTGCACAGAAGCTTTTTAGTTTGATCAGGTCCCAGTAGTGTATTTTTTTTAATGCATAAAGTTTTATTTTTAAAAATAATGATGTATATCCATTCCCTGAACATTCATGTTAAAATTATTTTCAAAGCCCTACTGAAATTATCGAAAAAAGTAGAAGTTGTTTGATGATATTTTTATTATTATTATTATTTTTATTTTGGGGGATTCATTGAGGGTACAAGAAACCAGGTTACACGTATTGCATTTGTTAGGTAAGGGTGGGATCTTGGTGACTTGGGTCTTACCTTTTGGGGGCAAAACATGATTGTAAGAGGGACTTTACCAGTCGTGTGTTTTTGAAGCGCTTCAATTGCCCGGGGAGTCCTTCTCATAAATTATTTGCCCAGGCTGATTCCTTCAAGAGTTTTCCCTGCACTTTCTTCTAGTATTTTTATAGTTTTATGTCTTAAGTTTAAATCTTTAATCCAGTGAGAGTCTATCTTAGTTAATGGTGAAAAGTGTGGGTCCAGTTTCAGTCTTCTACAGGTTGTCAGCAAGTTCACCTACCAACATTTGTTAAATAGGGAATCTTTTCCCCACTGAATGTTTTTAATTGGCTTGTCAAAGATCAAATAACGGTAGATAGCTGGGTTCATCTCTTGGTTCTCTATTCTGTTCCATACATCTACATCTCTGTTTTAGTGCCAGTACCATGCTGTTATGGTCACTATCATAGATTTGTAGTATAGTCTGAGGTCTGGTAGCATAATTCCTCCTGCTTTGTTTTTATTTCTGCGTAATGTCTTGGCTATTTGAGGTTTTTTCTGATTAATAATAAAATGAAGTATTTTTTTTGAGATCTTTAAAGTATGACAATGGAGCTTTAATAGGGATTGCATTAAAATTGTATATTGATTTGGGTAGTATGGACATTTTAACAACGTTGATTCTTCCCGGCCAAGAGCATGGTATGTTTTTCCATTTGTTAACATCTTCAGCTATTTCTTTTCTTAGAATTTCAGAGTTCTCTTTATAGAGAACTTTCACATCCTTTGATAGGTAAATTCCCAAATATTTCATCTTCTTTGGCACTACTGTGAACAAAATAGAGTTCTTGACTATTTTTTCATCTTGGCTATTGTTGGTATATATAAAGGCTACAGATTTATGAGTGTTGATTTTGTAACCTGACATGCTGCTGTATTTCTTGATCACTTCTAAGAGTTTTGGAGTAGAATCCCTGTTGTTTTCCAGGTATAAAATCATATCGTCTGTGAAGAGTGAAAGTCTCTTCAGACCCTATATGGATACACTTGATCACCTTTTCTTCCCTAATTGCAATGGCTAAAACTTCCATTAAAATGTTAAAGAGCAGTGGAGACAATGGGCAACTTTGTCTGGTTCCAGATCTGAGTGGAAATGATTTCCATTTAACTCCATTCAATACAATATTGGCTGTGGGTATGCTGTAGATGGCCTCTATCAGTTTAACAAATGTTCCTTCTATACCCATTTTCTTAAGTGTTGTGATCATGAAGGGATGATGGATATTATCAAAAGCTTTTTCTGTGGGCACCACTTGTGGCTCAAGGAGTAGGGCACTGGCCCCATATGTTGGAGGTGGTGGGTTCCAACCCAGCCCCAGCCAAAAAAAAAAAAAAAGAAGAAGAAGAAAAAAAAAAAGCTTTTTCTGCATCAGTTGAGAGAATCATATGGTCTTTGTTTTTTAATTTGTTTATGTGCTGAATTACATTTAT